>CAUYRH010145159.1:0-15639 GCA_963574655.1 Perodicticus potto
GAGACAGAGCCTCAAGCTGTCACCCTGGATAGAGTGCTGTGGCATCACAGCTCACAGCAACCTCCAATTCCTGGGCTCAAGCGAGTCTCCTGCCTCTGCCTCCCAAGTTGCTGGGACTACAGGCACCCGCCACAACGCCCGGCCATTGGAGCTTCTTGAAATACTAAACATGCAACAAACCATCAACAATTGCACTTTTGGACATTTCTTCCAGAGAAACAGAAGCTTATATTCATGCAAAATCCCACCATTTTGGCAGAACCAGGGAGAGGACCCCCACCACGTAAGTGACCTGGACTGGAGGCCTCTTTGTCCAAATAATTTATTGGACATTCTGTCTTTAAGCAAACAACTGGAAATAACATAAATATCCACATGTATAGAAACTAATTAAAAATGGACTACTACTAAACAGTAGTTAAAATGACTGAAATAGTTTTGTATACCCTATTAAAATCCAAATATATTATATGAGAAAAATGTTAAATACCTTTGATATATTATGCCACATAAACATTAAACCATACTACATACATAAATCAAGTACTCATTCATGGATACACTATGATTGCACATATAAATACACATTTGTAAACACAGTGCTTTATTTGTGACGGTTCATTTTAAGATTTTTGGACTTCATGATGATGCAAAACTGATATAATTTCAGAATAACTGAAATCCTAAAATTTCAAACTATACTCTGAATTCTGATCTGTTCCCGGGTTGGTGGTACACGGTGCGTATTCTCTTAGGATGCTGAGCCGTGGTGGGAGCGGCATCAGCCGGTCAGGAGCGGCATCAGCCCGAATGTAAAGTATATACATTCCTAAGGGTAAACACCTGACATTGCGCTGTGCTGCCAAATTTCCACCCAGCTGTAGGCTAATGTCAGGTTCTGAGCATGCTTCAGGTAGGCTAGGGTAAGACGAGACATTCAGTAGGTTAAATGCATTAAATGCATTTTTGACTGACAATATTTTCAACTTAGGTGGCGGGTTAATGGGCGTGAAATTCCTCACAAGTCAGGGAGCATCTGTTTGTGTCCTGCGTGTATACATATATAGTTTTTAAAAATAGTTCTGGTAAAGGGTATACAATATGTTAAATGAATTCTGCTACTTTTTTAAAAATCAATTTGAATTGGATTTTATTTTACTTCTATTTCAACACATTCTAATGATACGCTCCCTAAGACTGAATACTCTAAGGTAATTGAGATCTCCTCATTACTCTTTATTTCTTTATATCCAGAGTTATTACACATACTTGAATAGCACACTCAAAGGAACAAAAGAGTATGGATTTACCTTAACTCCCTCCATGAAACAGATTCTGAAGTTTAGTTTTCACCAGTAATATCTAATCAAGTTCTCCTCCTAAAAATTCAAGTACCAAGCTATTGTTTCACGTATTTTAATAACTCTTCCCGGAATTTAGGAAACTTTCTTATATAGGCTACAAGAAAGGCCTTTCTATGAATTACGTCAGATTTTTGTAAATTGTACTGTTTTGTATCTTTACATCTCTGTATTGTCAACATACAATCAGGATTTTTAAGTGGGAGAAACTTGTTTTTAATCTACCATCCCCTATTTTATACTAGTGAGGAACAATGCCTTCTCCAGATTAAAAACCAGTGAGAAGAAAAAGTAGAATCCTAGAACTCCTAAATCCAAGTGCTTTCTATTGTACCACATGACCAAATAGTCAACAAAAATGTGCTAAGTGCCTTCAGAAGATCAGTGTGCATTTTAAGTTTATGAAACGTTGATCCCTGACTGCTGGAGTTCATCTCCCCTTGCAAGTTGTTCATAGGATACTATGTGTGAGGAATTTCTGCTCTGATCTGTAAAAACAAAACCTGGGGATTTTCACAAACCAACAACAAACTTCCAAGACATCACTTCATATACAAGCACATATAGGTAGGGTCTATTCTCACTAAATGTTTGTTTTTTTTTTTTTAATGGCTCCACCCTGTGCTCATAAATGTAAGTTACTCACTAGCTAGCAAGGCCTCCTGCCTAATTATTGCCCGGTCCCTTGACTGTCTCGACCACGCATTGCTGACTGGCTTAAAATATCAATTGGCTCAATTGAGAAGCAATATAGACCACATGTTTTCTAGGACAGTTGCGTAAATCTGGATAGTCCATCATTTCCATCCAAACCAAAGGCCAAATAGCACACACATGTGTCAAACTTGGATATAAGTCTTTTCTACAGCCGTGAGAAAGGAATTACTGAAATCCTACAATTCATACCCCAAATAACCAGATGTTATGTCCCCAGGTTCCATGGCTTATTGATGAGTTTATCTCCCTGAGATCTTTCAGATCCTTCTCCTTGTCATAGCATTTACCCTTATGATAAAATGACTGGGTTGGCATCCTAGCTCCACCACTGTGACCTTGGATAAGCTTCCTAACCTTACCTGCATGATGGAATTGGTGGTCGTTTCTATCTCAGGTAATTACTCTATTTCTGATCCAGCATTCAGCTCATCTGTGAGCAATCAGCAGGTGCTCAGTAAGTGAACATTCACCACGTGTCACACACTCCACTCTTCTGGGGCCATTTGGGGACAAGGGAACATGGTCTTAGTCTTGTAATGAAATGAGGGAGGAAAAAAATGACAAAGTAGGGATATAGAGAACAGTTTTATTTTTAGCATTTTATAAAATCCAATCAGGTTGAAATAAATTGTAAATAAGAGAGAATAGGAAAAAGCCAGGTTGGGATGGAATGAAACTACCATCATGAAGAATTTTGACTTAATTCTGTAAGCAATCACCAGCAATTGCAACCTGGCTGTAGAAAGATTAATCTAACCATGGGGTATGTACATATGAATTGGGAAGTCGCAAATGGACTGCAGAGAATATTATTGTATTTAGCTTCCAAAGAGAGCTGGAAAAAGCCTGCCCTCACGGATCTTATAGTGGAAAATAGAAAGAAATACAAGAAAGCAAAAAATAACAATATATTTTATGCTAACATAACATAAACATATACAAGCATAATAATGTTTTGTTTTATGAAAAAAAACAAAAGGCCAGAGAATAGAGTATGATGAGAACTGATTTTATTGATTTAATATAAAATGGTCTGTGGTGATGAAAACACTGAGAAGATGCATTTTGAATGAAGAATAAAGTGAACATCTTTGAGGCAGAAGGAAGCTAGTACTGTTGGAGGAAGAATAAGGCAGCCAGAGTGTCTAGAACAAGTAAGAAGCTCAGAATGAGGAGCCCTAAGAGGAAAGACAGGTTCAACTCTACTAAGGTCTTTTAGGCCAGCCATCTCCAACCTTTTGGCACCAGGGATCAGTTTTATGGAGGAAAGTTTTTCCATGGACTGGGGGTGGGAGAGATGGTTTCAGGATGATTCAAGCACATTACGTTTATTATGTACTTTGTTTCTTTTATTACTACATTGTAATATATAAAGATATAACTATACAACTCAGGATAAGGCAGAATCAGTGGGAGCCCTCAGCTTGTTTCCCTGCAACTAGATGGTCTTATCTGGGGGTGACGGACAACGGTCAGAGTGTTTTCTTTATGCCCCCAGCTCCACCCCAGGTCACCAGGCTCTAATTTTGTAAATCATTAGGTTCTCACAGGAGCTGCAGCCTTGCTCCCTCACATGTGCCCTTTACCACAGGGTTCAGGCCCCTGTGAGAATCTAACCTCACGGTCACCTGACAGGAGGCGGAGCTAAGGAGGTGATGTGGGTGGTGAAGAGCGGCTGTAAACACAGATGAAGCTATGCTTGCTTGCCTGCCCCTCACCTCCTGCTGTGTGTCCAGTTCCTCCTAGGTCAGGGATTGGTATCAGTTCACGGCCAGTGGGTTATGGACTGCAGTTTTAGGCCAGTCAGGAATTTGATTTCATTCCAAAAAATTGATGAGATTAGATTTTCTCTATGTTCTAGAATTTTTTGATCTTATTGTTCCTACTCTCAGTTTCCAAACTAGTAACTCCTATCCCCCTAAAATTCCATCCCCAACCCTTCACTCTGGTGGAAGGGAATCTTAGTGACCTGGCAGCTTCAGGCAGGTTTCTTAACTAGTGAATGTGGTCAGTTGTCACTGTGGGCAGTGGTCTCCATCTTGTTTTCTGCTCTTGGACAGCCTCATCTCAAGTGTCACAGTCTGTCTTTTGCTTCTTCATAAGGAAAAATAGAGGTAGAATTTTGAAATTGTTTGAGCTCACTGTGTCATCTGTAGTACTTAATAAGAAACCACGAAGAAATAAATTAATTAATAAAAGGGGGAAATGAGTAAAAATGCTGAGGTTTGGATGCTCCCCACATAGAAATCCTTTCTCCGTAGCTAGCCTTAAAAACTCAGAGTGTGATTTTATATAGAAAACCTCAGATTTCCTTACAAGGAGAGCCAATAATCAAAATAAACAAGTAATCCACATCAGAAGAGCCACAACCCCTTCTCCAGCATTTCTTGCTCTCCCCAGCTGCAGCCCTTTGTGAGGCAGAGACATGTTCTTCTGACTCCTGCCTGGGCTATGGAATCATCTCTGAGTTTAAGTGTATTTTGCTGCATCATATTACCATACATCCTATTGTGTCATATCGTATTGTTAACATTTCATATTTCTTTATTCTGATGGAACTGATTGCCACATGGAAGATATTTGTTGAAGTGGTTGGTGGGTGAATAGGACAAAACTTCTTTGGTCTCTGAGGTACCACATCCCTTCTTCCAATGGCCTTCAGTAGACGCTATGATCACCTAAGTCTGCACGATGACTTTACACATAAATCTGACCATCAACCATCACCACTGCCAACATTATCACTCTAGTAGAACAGGATATACGTGTGGAAAAATTGACAATATAAGATAACATAGGCCATCACACATGTCGCAGAAGAGACTCTAAATGAGATGTAGATCATAACAGAGGAAAGTGTCACCAGAGCAGGCACAGAAGACTTTATAGAGCACAGAAGTCATGGGATTCGAGTAATGGAAGAATGGTGCTAAGTGTTGGTAGGTGGGAGTGGACCGAAGTCTAGCAGGGATTATTTGCAAACTGGTTTAGGAAGCTAAATTTGACAGTGACAGTGAACAGAAATTTGAGGGAATGATACCTGAAGGACGTCAACTCAAGAAAGGAATGGTTGGCTTGGTGCCTGTAGCACATTGATTAAGGCACCAATGACATACACTGAGGGTAGGAGGTTCAAACCCAGCCCAGGCCAGCTAATCAACTGCAACAAAAAAATAGCTAGATGTTGTGGCAGGTGCTTGTAATCACAGCTACTTGGGAGGCTGAGGCAAGAGAATAGATTAAACCCAAGAGCTGGAGGTTGCTGTGAGCTGTGACACCACAGCACTCTACTGAGGGCAACAGAGTGAGACTCTGTTGTTGTTTTTTCTTTAAAAGAAAGGAATGGCAATAGCCTTGATGATGATACTCAGAAAAATAGAAGTAAATACATCATGAGGAAGTTTTGAAAATTGAAATTAGGCATTGCTTCAATTAGAGAATCACAGTCACAGAATGTAAAATTTGGAATGGACCCTAGAATTTTGCCATCCAATCAATTTCTTTTACTGATAGGGAAATTGGCATTCATGTTAAGAAATATTTTAACCACAAGTATACTGGACTTTGACTTATCTAGCTTATATTAAAAAAATAAAACCTTGGTAGAAATAGATGGTTTTCTAGGAAAATGTAACTTAAAATGGACCAAAGATCAGAAAAGTTAAGTATGAATAAACAATACTAAGAGGAAATTTAAAATGATGCTCAATAATCATTTCTAGAAGAGGTGCAAATTTCAGATAGTTTTATAAGTTATTTCAAACTTTTAAAAAATATTTTTCCCCTATTATATGAATATTTTAAACATAGACAAAAATATATCTTATGTTTTATAACCTAGGAAGAAGACAGGCACAACTGTGTTCGCTATTATTAATTTGCATTGCTCTAGAAGTTTCAGCCATTGTGATAATATGAGGATTAAGATGAAGTTTAGAATCCTAGCACCCTGGGAGGCTGGGGTGGGTGAATTGCCTGAGTTCAGGAGTTTAAGATCCCATCTCTACTAAAAATAGAAAAACTAGCCAGGTATTCTAGTGGGCACCTGTAGACCCAGCTACTCAGGAAGCTGAGGCAAGAGAATCACTTGAGCCCAAGAGTTCGAGGTTGCTGTGGATACCATGGCACTCTGCCCAGGGTAACAGAATGAGACTCTGTCTCAAAAAAATAAAATAAAAAAATAATAAGATGAAGTTTAAGTGTTAGAAACAAGATCTAAAATTTTCATGATTGCAATATTTTCTACATGATAAATGAAGATAATCAACTAAAATATATTAGAAATGATCAGAATTTAATAAATCATGAATCCAATAAATATACAAAAAAAAAATCTTCCTTATGTACCTCTAAAAGCCAGTTAGAAAATACTGGATAATAAATGCAGCCATAATGTTTACATAAATAAGCAAATAAACAAAATAATTCTAGCAATTATTATAATGATTGCTCTCATTTATTGAGCAGTTATTACTATATCAGGAACCATGCTAAGAACTTCTACACATATTATTCCTTTTAATTCTCAATATTATCCTATAAAGATAGTGATTATCGTTAATCTCATTAAGAACAGAAAAAGATTCCCAAAGATTAAATGACTTGTCTAAGTTTACTAGTAAGTAAATAAGGAAAAATGTGAAAATAATGAAGGGAAGCCTAAATAAACTGAAGGATATGCTGTATCCCCAGGTGGGAAGATTCAATACCATAGGGTATCAGTTTCCCTAATATTCATGTATATGTCAAATTCTAAAGTTTATTAAAAAGCATGAATAAGAGATCATAACTCTAGAAGTTTTCAGAGAAAGTAAATGAAACAGTCTGAGCCAAAACTTCAATCATGAATATTTGGGTGTATAAAATAAGCTACCAAAGGTTGTACAAATAAATGTACTAAATGACTTGAGAAAATATTTTTCATACATATGTATGTGAAAAAGCAGGATGTAATATATATATTTTAATCTGATCTGTGATAAGCTGAGACAGGATGCAATATTTTCCGTGAGGCATTACTTCTTACGGCAACTCCATTTTCAGCACTGCATCTTTTTCACCCTTTTCTCTCCTTGTGGCTGACACAGTTTCTTCAAAGAAACTGTGTCTTCTGGCTCCCAGAGAATGTATTTTTATCCTAATTTTTGGTTTCCTGAATTAAATAATTTTCATAGGTGAGTTACACTATGGGGTCTTTAGTAGGGCTGTGAATTTTCCTGACTCCACATGTATTCCATAAGCTTCATGTTAGGAGTATGTGAGTATGTGGGTATAGGATGTCTGGCAATTAAGTTTCCAAACTCAGCCTAGAAAAAGTGCTACATACCTCATTGCTAAATATCACCATCATCGTCTTTGAAGTACTCTCCCTGGAAAGCTATGCATTGATGCCAGCGCCCAGCCCACCCTTCAAAGCACTTTTGAAGCATGGGGGATGCTCTCTCAGGATCGAAGAGGGCTCTCTCTAGACTGTGTTTGCCAGAAGATCTTTTCCTGGCCCTAGCAGCTGACCTGAAATGCCATTTCCCCCTCTCATGGTCACACAGTTAGACTACATTTCTCAGACTTCCTTAATAGTCTGAAGTGACAGCTGCTGCTTGAAGTTTGACCCATCAAAGCTCTTTTCTTGGCTCGGCGCCTGTGACGGGTTCAAATCCAGCCCAGGCCCGCCAAACAACGACAGCTGCAACCAAAAAATGGCCGGGCGTTGTGCCGGGCACCTGTAGTCCCAGCTACGTGGGAGGCAGAGCAGGAGAATCGCTTCAGCCCAGGTGTTGGAGGTTGGTGTGAGCTGTGATCCACGGCACTCTACCCAGGGTGACAGCTTGAGGATCTGCCTCAAAAAAAAAAAAAAAAAAGCTCTTTCCTTCTCCACTGGTTTAATCTAGACAAACACTCTGGCTTTGGAAGTCCCTTGCTGAAGGTGGAAAGAGGCTGTGTCCCTGAAGCACTGCTTTAAAGAGAGTTACCCACTGACTAAAATCATGTGATTTGGGCTTGAGGTATGCAAAAAATAACCTATTTTGTTAAACCAATGAGGTTTGAGCAGGTAGTGTTGCCAGGATAGACTGCTAATCAGTATCATTTAGGCAGGTGTAGATAATTTCAGCAGATATACAGTAATGATAGTGCTTACACACTCATCCCAGAGCAGCAATTCACCACTGTAGCAGAGAGAAATTCTTCAGGTGGATGTGTGGGTGAAAGCGAGAGCAGGCGGGCATTCCCCCTGAAACCTTGAGCTGGTTATGGCCCTGAGTTTCAGCTCCCCCACTGAAGTGAGGTGGAAACATCCAGCAGAGTGGATAATGAAATAGTCTGGAAACTGTCTAATTAGAGACCAGCAGCTTAGAGACAAGACTATAAGTAACACTAGAAAGTAATTGATAATTGCCCCCATAGATACCCTGCAGCTGTAGGCACCTGGGCCTAAGGCTATAATTTTCCCACATTAAATTCTCCCCAAAGTATTCTTTCATATATAGCTTAATACCCCACTGTCCTTCAACCTAACTTTCTTTCTTAAACAAAGAACTGTCTCTTTAATTGAGACATAAAGCTGTTACCGTTTCACTTTTTGCCTTGTGTATAGACACCCCCATTTTTCTAATAAAGAACTTTGGATACTAGGCTCAAGATGGCCTCAAGATATGCCAGGCCATATTAGCCTGGCAAGGGGTTGATACAGTGCTGTCTTAGGGGTCAGAACACTCTCCAAGCGTGTGTGTGTCAATTTTGCAGCACTTTCTCTCCTTTTGTCTGCCAGATCCCATGTGCTCAGGCAAGGTTTCCACTGAAGGAGGAGCTTCCAGTCTGCTGTGTTGAGCGTCAGTTCTTGTGTTGCAGCAGATAGCCATGGGAGGGTTGAGAAAGGACATACTGAGCTTGTTTACAGCACAGATCACTAAAGAATTAATTCCTAGTTCTTACTGACAATGTTATTAATGCTCTGTGGATCCTGTGCTTAGTTTCTACTTTGGTTTCTGAAGAAAGAGAAGCAAGTCCAACTTTCTTCCGTGATCTAGAAAGGTGGTATGTGATATTTAAACAAAAAGGATATGATGAAGTGAGATATAACACCTGTGAGCTGTGGTCAAGGTGATACCTGGGCCTCTTGGCCTGCCCAGGAACCTTTTTCCCTTGTCCTACCACCAACTTGCCCCCAGGCTCAGACTTTTCTCTTTCTTTGTAAGTGCAGGCCAGGCTTCTCACAGCTGGGCAATATTTGTGACCTGGTCCAATATCATGATGTTTATGTTATGCTATTTTTCTATTTTTTTTTTTTTTTTTTTTTTTTTGGTCTGAGGTGTTTGTACGCGCCAGGCACCACACTGAGTTTTCCATGCACATCAGTGAGTCAATACTCAGCACTTATCCTACTGTTATACCCAGCTAACGCCATGGTAAGCTCCCTATTGGTGGTCAGCTTCTCAACTTGGGAGAAAATAACAGAATTGGGGAAGAAGATAAAGAATGAACTCTAGTGTTCTCTTTTGGGGGCTAAAAAACATCCCAGTGAACAAGAGATGGGTCTCAGCCTCACAGCAGGCTACACGTGCTTCCTGTGGCCATTGTTAATGGTGTTTGCTCATTAATGTGCTTCATTGCCTTATTTCCCTGGTTATGAGGAATCTACTTACATAATGAGGAAAAGACCCTTTGTGCTTTTTAATTACACCACGGGGAAATATCAGCTTTGCTCAACTTATCCAAAAAGATGACAGGTTTAGTTTACAGTTCATTTCAGAGTATGCAAATAAGAGATAGGCATATTAAATAGAACAGCTGGCAAGTGTATCCTCAGATGTGAGTGGAATTCCCTTTTCAGGTATGAGCTGGAGGACAAATTAATGTGCCCGGCTGCTAGCTTATTCCTCGTGATCCTAAGATATTCTTCTCCATGGGCACACCAGGCTGGAGGTGAACTTTCTTCTCTTATCTTCACCTCTCATCTATCACTTGCAGAGGGGAAAAAACACACAAGCAACTTCAGAACCCAGCCTGCACCAAACTCCTCCTGCCTCCACCTAAGCCCACGGTTTAATTGTTGGAATCATAACCCCCACTACTGAGCACTCTACCACCAGCCCCATCTACTCCCTATCTTTTTATTTTCTAGTAAATATACTTTGATAACCTCAATGTTTCTGTTACTGCAGACCTTGAATCACTTGTTCAGAAAGTAGGGGAAGAACAAGGCACTGCCTTAAAGTTAATTAGGAAAGAAAGTTCACTCCTGTTCACATATGTATCAGCATCAGCCACCAGTCAATCACAAGTGTCTTTTATCACCATCATCCTTCCAAACACTGGGAAATGACATGCTGTTACTGCATTTGATTTGGGGTGTGTGTGTGGAAGAGAGAGAACAATACAGGTGGCCATAAAGTTGGTGTGCAATTTAAAATTACACACTATTTTAAATAGCACAAAGAATTTATGTCCACTCTGTATTATTTTAATCTCCAAATATTTGTAAGAATTTCAGGGAAATTGAGAATGGCAAAATCACTCTCTGATACCAGAAATTTAGTACTTCATTTTGAAAAATGTCTTAAAACATGTAATACTTTACAACATAAATTATATTAGCGAATTTGAGATACTCTAATACTCCCTATTGGATTTTCTTGCCCCTTGGTATGTAGCTCTTAAATCCTGTTTTGATAGAAAAATTGTTCACTGTTGTTCAAGGACATGTTTCTCAGGACCCAAGTCATCTGACCTCCACTTGACAGTGCTGTAAAAAGCTCCAGACACCTGGGCCTTAATGGATAACGTCACATGCAATGATGGGAGGTGTTCCCCTCAAAGACTCCACGAGCTCCCTTTCAGGGATGGGTGAGTCAAGGTTAATTTACATTTCTAGACCTGTTCTCTGCATTACTATATGCTGACATGATGGAGTTTCAAAGGGACAACCATAATAATAGAGTAATGCACAACTTTAAATCCATTCAAAGCCAAGAATAGCCATGATTAATTACCACCCAAGCTGAAGGGAAGAAGGGAGGACTCCAGGAGTCAGTTTAATTAATTACTTGCTTTAAAATTAATACAATCCCTCCAAACTTGGTAAGAAAGAATGATTGACAGAGAATAAATGGTGTTTGCTGCTTAGGAAATTGATAAAAAATCTCTTAATCTAAAGGACATCTGAAATGTCTTTGGCTCATTTGCTCTTATCTTTCTTTATTTTAAAAAAGTAAACCAAACTGATTCTGTTCCTCTGTTTCTGATAAAATAGATGGCAGTGCAGTCTGAGGATTTCCAGAAGATTTTGCAAGGAGGTGGCCCTCTCCTTTCTGCTGGTGCATCTTACATCGTGTGCAAATACTAATCCCTTGATGCTAACTAAAATCCACTGAGGCAAGCCGTGCTCGAGAACACGGGTGAAAGACCAAATGCAGTGCATTGCATCACTGAGCATGGCCAGACCAGGCAGCTCTAACCCCAAACTGCATGGCTCAGTTTGAACAATCTGTTCTATCACCCAGCACCTAAGATTAAACAGGTGATTAAAAACCATCCTTTACCATGACATGGTAGAACAGACCTGAAAGATCAACTTTAAGTTTATTGGGGGAATCGTGACATGTATTGGGGGCAGCTTTTGCTTCTTCAAAGCAAATTGAATTGAACAGAATGAGCACAGCTGTGTGTAGCTCCATCTACACCTAGCAAGGCTTCTCCTCCATCTGGGACCCACTGAAGGTTTTACCTTTGTGCTCAGGAAAAAATAGTACCAACACGTCCCCCTGAAGAGTAGCCAGTGCTTCCTAAAAGCTGCATTTATCAGACATGGTATTACATCATCTAGTTTTTGAGTTATCGCAATAACCCCCCTACCTAGGAATGGGTAGGGCTAGAATTTGAGGCCTACCTGACTCTGAGAAACATTATTCAGAGAAAACATATATCCATTTTATAGAGATATTTGGGACATAGTAGGCACCAAAAGTTCTTTAATCCAAAGTATAAAGATGAAAGGAAATATGATTAACATTATTTACAATCAATGGTTGGTCAATCAAAAAGAAAGTTTAGACATTGGTGTCTCCCTATATTTTCCTCAAAAATTGAGATCCTCGATCTAATTTTTCCTGAGGAAGAATATTTGCAGCTCTATAGTCTAGAATGAAAATTTGCCTCATCACTTTGCTGCAGGTACATAGTATTATTCACGAAATCAAACAATGACATGAATGTGAATATTTGAGCACAATGTATATAAATGAAGTATCATTTTGTGGAGGAAGTTTTTAAGCAGAACATGCAGGATAAGAGAATATTCCTAAGGTAAAACAAAAGTGAATACAGATTAGAATAACATGTTAAATAGAGGTTGGTTTCTAAAGTCAGCTCATAAGACAAAAATAACATACATTGAAAATATCCTGTAAAAAGCTCTTAGGAAAATGGCATGTTGGAACTATTATTTCACAGTTTTGCTACACCAGCATCAAATGACACAGCATTTGTGTCTCTGGGCACAGAGGAGGGGTTGACTTCTGCCTGGGAATATGTTATCTAAGATGTGTGCACTTCTGAACACTAAATGCCACTCCGTGTGGCTGAACACTCATTTTCTACCCTGAGACAATAACTTAAGAGGTGTTTTATTTCAGTTCCATTATTTAAATTCTCCTCTTTTCCTGTGTCTCTATTTGGCTTTTCTTTTTCTTTTGACTATCCATTTTCCTCTGCCAAGAGTGTTTACCTGAATTCATTAAAGTTAAAGGTGCATATGAAGTAAGTTCACTCTATCTTGTTGACTG
The DNA here is from genome assembly GCA_963574655.1 of Perodicticus potto. Classification (NCBI taxonomy): domain Eukaryota; kingdom Metazoa; phylum Chordata; class Mammalia; order Primates; family Lorisidae; genus Perodicticus; species Perodicticus potto. The sequence continues at coordinate 12,857 of CAUYRH010145159.1, forward strand.
CTACCTACACAGGCATGAAACTAGGTGGTGGCTGCAGCAAGCCTGGACTTGGAAGATGGTCAGACTAATACTGGGAAAGAATGTTTCTCTCCTGTGCTGCTACTTGCTTATTGTTTATGTAAGAAAATAAGTTCACCATCCTACCACTGAGCCATAATTATTTAGAAGCAATAATGATGATTTTGATGATGATGATGTTGTTAAAGATGTGGATAAAAAATAATAGGAAGGAAAAGGGGAGGCATTTTTAATTACATGGATCACTTTTGTAATGCTTGAGTCCTGGCATATAGGGGTGCCCATCATACAAATAGTGTTTGCTGGACACATTACATCTCTTTTAACCCCTCCCTCCCCTACATCCTCCTGCTCCATTTCTATTGAGTTTTACTCCCCTCTGTGCACATGAGTGCTCTGAATGAGTTACAATTTAATAATGAGTAAATGTGATAGCATTCAAGAGATCACAATCAGGTTGATGAAAATGTCTCTAATTGTATCTGAAGCCCGTACACTGCACCCCATGACTGAATTATTGTACACAGATATGATTTAATAAAAAAAAAAAAAAAAAGGAAACAGTCAGCACAGCAAACAGATAAACTGCAGAATGAAAGAGAATATTCACAAAATCTACACCTGATAAAGAGCTAATATCCAGAATTTATAAAGAACTCAAGCAAATCATCAAGAAAGAAACTAACAACCCAATTAAAAAGACATGAACAGAAAAGTTTCAAAAGAAGATAGACAAATGGCCAAGAAATGTATGAAAAAGTGCTCAATATCACTAATCATCAGGGAAAGGCAAATTAAAACCACAATGAGACATCACCATCCCCTATCTAGGATGGTTCTTTTTTCTTTTCTTTTTTTTTTTTTTTTTTTTTTTTGCAGTGTAGCCGGGGATAGGTTTGAATCCACCACCTCCGGCATGTGGGGCTGGCGCCCTACTCCTTTGAGCCACAGGCACCACCTGCTAGGATGGTTCTTATTAAAACGTCTAAAACAACAGATGCTGGAGTAGATGCAGACAGAAAGAACACTTATAAACTCTTGCTGGGACTGCAAATTCATAAGTATAACCTCTATGGAAAATAGTGTGGATATTCCTCAAAGGACTAAAAGTTAATCTACCATTTGATCCAGTAATCCCACCACTAGGTACCTGACCCAAATGAAAAGAAATCATTTTATCAAAAAGACACTAGCACTTAAATGTTTATTGCAGCACAATTCACAATTGCAAAGATGTAGAATCACCCCAAGTGCCCATTAATTCATGAGTGGATACACAAATGTGTCGTATGAACCCTAAGGAGTACTACTCTGCCATTTATGATGAAGTAAAGCTTTTTTGCAATGATTTGAATGAAATGGGAGACCATCATCTTAAGTGAAGGATCTCCAAAATAGAATAACATATACCACATGTACTCTATTAAATTGGAAGCAGGAGAGGGACACACATGGGCACAGTGGGAGGTGAAAGTAATTGGAAATCGAGGAGGGGGAAAGGAGAGTTGCAAAAAACTACCAAACTGTTAGAGTGAACACTATCTGGGTGACAGGCACACTTATAGCCTTGACTCATGCATTGCGAGGTGATCCATATAACCAAAAACATTTGTAATCCCATACTATTTTGAAATAAAAAAGGAAAAGAAATAACAAGAAAGAAAGAAAGAAAGAAAGAAAAAAGAAAAATAGAAGGAAAGAAAAGGAAAAAAATACTCATTCAGTGGCCAAAGTAACTCATTTTGTTGCTACCCAGGGTTAGAGCTAGTGTCACTAGCTCATCCGGGTTTGCTGGATCTATGGTAAGCAAATCACAGAAACTGATACTTCAAACTGATACCTTCTTAGTTCTAGAGTACTACCTCTCCTCCTAGCCACGTAATTTGGTTCTGCTCTGCCACATGGAACAGATTGTGAAAAAAATCCTCTTCCCAGGTGTCATTGATAGAACTGGGAGACTCCTCTGGAGTAGTTTCTACAGAAAGAGATGGCTGTTAGTGTTGATTCAGGGTTTTGCAGGTGAATAAACTTGAACCAAAGCATGGATTCAATTCAACAACCCACACTTATCAGTACCCTGCCCTCCCTATAGACGCTTCCCAATATACATACAGAGAAAGCAACAGGAAGGACAGAGAGAACTTCCAGACCTTCCCAGGCCAGCAGGAATAATCACATGACCACATAGTGACCAGAGCAGAAAAAATGCTGATGATGTGATCACTTTCCTTGAATCTGAAACAGTTTTAGCAGTTTTTCTCAATTAAGAAATAGATCAAACACTTCTGAAAGATTTTTAACACTTAGTAAACAACTTCCCCCTTTATAATTCACCCAGTGACTATGAAAAACAATGTAAACTACAAGGAAAAATTCTGCTGATTGGTCCAAACTTTGGAGCCCCTGTGTATAAAAGGTCCACATTGGAAGGCATCAGCAGATTCTAGGAAGCTCACCTCTGAACAGGAACCCACCCTCCACACAGGACACCATGACCCACTGCTGCTCCCCTTGCTGCCAGCCCACCTGTTGCAGGACCACCTGCTGCAGGACCACCTGCTGGCGTCCCACCTGTGAGACCACCTGCTGCAGCACACCCTGCTGCCAGCCCAGCTGCTGCCAGCCCTGCTGCCGCCCAACTTGCTGTCCCACCACCTGCTGCAGGACCACCTGCTGGCAACCCACCTCTGTCACCACCTGCCGCAGCACACCCTGCTGCCAGCCCAGCTGCTGTGTGTCCAGCTGCTGCCGCCCCACTTGCTGTG
>CAUYRH010145165.1:0-15151 GCA_963574655.1 Perodicticus potto
CATAACAACAATGAAGACACAAGCTACCAAAACCTGTGGGATACTGGCTCGGTGCCTGTGGCTCAACGGGCTAAGGTGCCAGCCATTTACACCTGAGCTGGCAGGTTTGAATCCAGCCCAGGCCCACCAAACAACAATGATGACTGAAACCAAAAACCTGTGGGATACTGCAAAAGCAGTTCTAAGAAAAAAATTTATCACTTTAGAGGCCTGCATTTGAAAAACAGAAAGAGAGTGCATCAATAAACTCACAAGCCATCTTATGGAATTGGAAAAAGAAGCACAATCTAAGCCTAAAGCCAGCAGAAGAAAAGAAATATCCAAAATTAAATCAGAGATCAATGAAATTGAAAACAAAAGAATCATTCAGAAAATTAATGAAACAAAGAGTTGGTTTTTTGAAAAAATAAATAAAATAGATGAACCTTTGGCCAGACTAATTAGAAATAGAAAAGTAAAATCTCTAGTCAGCTCAATCAGAAATGATAAAGAGGAATTTACAACTGAGGCATGCAAAACATTTCAGCCTCAGTTCTAAGGAAGTAGCTAGGAAAAAAGTTTGCAATATACAATGGAGAGAGCTTCCTAGGGGTAGGTGGGTGGCAAGGGGTTGATACTCTCAACTTGGATAGTCTTCATAGATAAGGTAAGATATAAGCAGGTTTGAGTAGAAAAAATGAAAGGGATTACAGGTTGAGTATGCCTTATCCAAAATACTTGTGGTCAGATTTGTTATTTCAGATTTTGGAATATTTGCTTATACATAATGAGATAATCTTGAGGATGGGTCCCAAGTCTAAGTACAAATTCCTTTGTGTTTCATACACACCTTATATACATTGGCTGAAGGTAATTTTATATACTATTTAATAATTTTGTGTACATATCATATTAGGTAAGGGTGGAATTTTCCATTGGTGGTGTCATGTCAGCACTCAAAAAGTTCCAGATTTTGGAACATTTTGAATTTCATATTTTCATATTAGAAATGCTCAACCTATCAAACCCAGCCTGGGCCTGCCAAACAACAATGACAGCTACAACAAAAAAATAGCTGGGCATTGTGGCAGGTGCCTGTAGTTCCAGCTACTTGGGAGGCTGAGGCAAGAGAATTGCTTAAGCCCAAGAGTCTGAGGTTGCTGTGAGCTTTGATGCCACAGCATGCTACTTAGGGTGACATAGTGAGACTCTGTCTCAAAAAAAAAGAAGGTGGACGAGCTGGAGAAAGAACCTATCTTTGTTAGTAAGAATTAGATTTGTTCGATAATAGAAATGGCCAGACTTAGCAATGGTTATTATAAAATAAGTTTATTTCTATTTCACTCTAAGCACTAGTGTGGTCATCAGGAACCAAAGCTTCTATCATATTTCTCTTCCAGCTAAGGGCACATGGCTTCCATTCTCAAAGATTTTACCTCTTATTCCAAAAAGACCCCTGAAAGCTCCAGCCATCACATCTGTTTTATGGTAAAAGGAAGGACAAGAGAGAAAAGGAGGAAAGAGGGTTTCTACAAGTTACTTGGTCCCTTTAAGCAGTTTCTCAGAATTCTAATGCAAAATTTCTGCTTATTTCATTGGCCAAAGCATGGTCACATGAGCACACCAAGCTACAGAAGTGCCTGGGAAATGCAGATGTCTGTCTGCTTACATGGATACCCTAAGTAAAATCCGGGTTTTGTAAATGAAAGGGGACACAATGGCTCCTGGATAGTGATTTGTAGTCTTTGCTACAAAAACCTTTGAAACCCATGATTGCCTCTTCCGGAGATACACTAGAAGTTAGAAGCTTTATAAACTTCTACAGAATACAGATACTCTTATTTTCAATGTATGAATTGGTTAGAGTCTTAGCAAAAATACCAGCCTGAGTATAATGACCTAAGTACAAAAAGAGGAAAACTTTAAATTGTGATTTCTGAGAAGAGACTTATAGAATTGAATTTTGAGTAAAGTATGGAGAAGGTTAAAAGCAAGATTTTGAAGTTTTGGTGGAAAATTTAGAAAGGATGAGTATCTCACAATGAAAGAGATGAATTTATTTAATACTGAAAAATTTGATGTAGACTTCAAATGTATGCTGTGATACTGGGCTATGATGGGGAGAGCCTGAAATGAAATAAATTATGAGCTGTGTTTAGAAGTAAGGCCAGTATGTTTTAGTACTGAAGTTGGTCATCTGATTGAGAAATCAGTCATAGAAAGCAAATGGGTAAAGGGGAATGCTTGTAATACAACAGGTGTGTTGAGAGTTGTAGGGTATAGGACTTTTCTAAAGGGGCAGCTGCTGTTTGGCTACAGCCAATTATTGCTATCAAAGAAATCAGGCTTAGATTTACTTTTTCAAGACAAAAATTCAAATTTTTACATCTTCTAGTTTTTTTTTTTTTTTGCAGTTTTTAGCTGGGGCTGGGTTTGAACCCGCCAACTCTGGCATATGGGGCTGGCGCCCTACTCTTTTGAGACACAGGCGCTGCCCCATCTTCTAGATTTTTAAATCATTGCACAGGCCAAGCATATATGTCTGCAGGTTGGATTTGTCCAATGGACCAGCAGTTTGCAATTCTTGATCTGGCTAAACATCTTTATTTTTTACTGAGACTGTGTGAGATCTAGTGGCTTGTATAGGGTCACATAACTCATTACTGATAGAGCTGGGATTAGAACCTTACCACTTGACTCTCAGTTACTCTCCTACTGCACCAGATTCTCAACTGTTTTTCAACAGAGCTGAAAAAGTCACATGGACTGTTTGACTGAAAGGAATGACCAGGGAAGTCTGGCACATAATGTTTCTAATCAACACCCAAAGTGCCTAGCACACTGTTTAGCATTCAGAAGGCATTAATCAATGTTAGCTCAATCTCTATCTGAATTGTTAAAATCATATAAGTTAATGAATAAAATAGAGGGAATGGAAAAGAAGCAAAAGAGTCATTATCAAACCTTGGGGAGCCTCCATAATTAACAATGGAAACAAGATAATGAATTAACAAAGACAGCATCCAAGGAGCAGCCAGAAGCAATGGAGACTGCTTTGTGAGTCTTTTGCCTTTACCTTTGCCCTAATTACAGCTTTAGGCTGTAAATGTTTTAATTTGAGGATAATTTCCAGCCCCTTAATAAATTTCTTTCCAATTATCCCTGTCCTAAACTTATAGCCTTATAAGAAAGTATGGTCTTTGGAGAATTTTTCTTCTTTCTTTAGTACAAATTAGATAGATTGATTAATTTTGGCTTAAATTTTTTAAAGTGTAGAGTTACATCTTGAGATTATTCCACTGTTAGTGGTTAAGTGTCACCAGAATAAGTAATTACTGTCATTAAAAAATAGTTAAACCTGAAGAAATATCCTTCGAAAATTCCCTTTCTGGTATGAATGTGACCTTGCACTTCATAAAAATTTGTAGGATTATCCCAATACCATCAATGACAGGGTAATACATTTTGAAGTGACCAATTCTTTTTTTCTTTTTAAAAGAGATTAGGCTTTCATTACTATCTCTGATACAGTGTTTAATGTGCATAGTGAAATGCATTTTTAAGGCACTGCTTAAAGTTCTGAGGCATCCTTGGAAACTTGAAATTTTTGATTTAGTGCTTCTGTTAGAATTCGACTAGTGAACTCAATGGAAAGAACTTAGGGGATCTGATGGATTCCTTTGGTAATTTATCTCAGAACTTTTGCAGTAGATGTTGCTTACAGTACTAATGACCTATATTTATAATTTGTTCTCCTGGCAATTATCTCAACAGAACTGAAATATCTCCAAGGTCAGTGATGATAGGTTAAAGTCACATACTGGTAACTCTTGAGTATGGAATTGGATTTATCTTTATAACAGTCCATCTTAGTTAGACTAAGTGATAGAAGCTAGAATGTGATCACTTAAGAGAGGGAGAAGCATGTTATTTATCTAATGTTTAACCATTCCCTTAGGCTTTTTTTCCTTTTCTTTTTAGTTCCAAGTCACAAATATAGTGCCTATGCGTCTCAGTAGGAAAACGGATGTTTCTCTGCTATCAGCTGAAGCTGCTGTGACCATAACACTAAAAAATCCCATTCTGTCTCCTTGCCAACAAAGCATGCCTACCAGAGCAGGCTCAGTGTCTTATCTCTCCATCCAGGCAGCGTTTCTCTGTAAATACACAGACTCTGACTTTAAAGACTTCTCTCAGATCTGGTTTTCACCATATTCAGTGGGGGAAATATTTTTTGTGAGAGGCTAATAAACGATGTTCAAATGTGCAATATTCATATTTTTTTTAAATTTCAGATTGATGTAAGAGTTCAAATACTTAGGTCACATTGTTTGCATTTATTAGCTAAAATACAAGTTGTAATTGAACCCTTCACCCAGATGTGCCATATACCCTGCATTGTGCCTGTGATGTGAGAGCACACTCAACCTCCTTCCTTCTCCCCTTTCCTCCCTGCCTTCTTCCCCGATCACTTAAATATACTTGTGTTTTTCATTTCTGTGGGCTCGTACTGGTTTCATATTAGTATTCTGTACATTGGATACTTGCTTTTCCATTTTTGTGATACTTTATTAAGGAGAATGTTCTTCATCTCCATCCAGGCTAATAGCAAAGATGTAAAGTCACCAACTTTTTTATGGCTGAATAGTATTCCATGGTAAACATATACCACAATTTGCTTATCCTTTAGTGAGCTGATGGGCACTTGGGGTGTTTCCACATTTTGGTGATTGTGAATTGAGTTGTGATATATGTTCCAGTGCAAATGTCCTTGTGAAAAAATGATTTTTTTTTTATTCTGGGTAGATATCTAGTAATGGGATTGTGGGAGCAAATGGAAGCAATCTACAGATTTGATGCATTCCCCATTAAAATACCAACACTATATTTGGAAGAACTGGAAAAAATAGTTCTTAATTTTGTATGGAACCAGAAAAAAACCTGTATAGCCAAGGAAATTTTTAGTAATAAAAACAAAGCTGGAAGTATTACTCTACCAGACTTCATGTTAGAAGTCCACAGTGATTAAAACAGTATGGTATTGGCACAAAAAATAGAGCTATAGACATATGGAGAAGAAGAAAAGAAAACCAAGATATAAAACCAGTCTGATCTTTGATAAACTAAACAAAAACATACACTGGGGAAAGAATCCCTATTCAATAAATGGTGCTGGGAGAACTGGATAAGCACATGTAAAAGACTGAAACTGGACTTGTACTTTTCACAACTTACAAAAATTGATTCAAGATGGATAAAAGATTTAAATATAAGACACAAAACAATAAAAATCCTTGAAGAAAGTGTGGGAAAAACTCTTGAGGAATCAGCCTGGGGAAAGATTTTATAAAGAAGATTTTAGTGGCCATCACAAAAACAAGAATGAACAAATGGGACTTAATTAAGCTGAAAAGCTTCTACACAGCTAAGGACACTACAATTAAAGTAAATGGACAACCTTCAGAATGAGAAAAGATATTTGCATAGTATGGTTCTGACAAAGTATTGATTACTAGAATCTATACAGAACCCAAATTAATTAACAAAAAATGAACTAACAATCCTATCTACTGGTTGGCAAGCGTGGACAGAACCTTCTCTGAGAAAGACAGATGAATGGCTAACAACATATGAAAAGAAGCTCATTCTCCCTGATGATCAGAGAAATGCAAATCAAAACCACTCTGAGATATCACTTAACCCTCGTAAGATTAGCCCACATTACAAAGTTCCAAAACTGCAGATGCTGGTGTGGATATGGGGAGAAGGGAACACTGTTGGTGGGACTGCAAAGTAATACATCCTCTATGGAAATAAGTATGGAGAATCCTCAAAGAACTCAAATTAGACCTTCCATTTGATCCCACAATCCCATTACTAGATATCTATCCAGAAGAAAAAAATCATTTTATAACAAGGACATTTGTACTAGATTGTTTATGGCAGTTCAATTTACAATTGCCAAAATGTGGAAATAACCTAAATGCCCATCAACCCAGGAATGGATTAACAAGCTGTGATATATGTATACCATGTAATGCTATTCAGCCATAAAAAATATGGAGACTTTTCATCTTTTGTATTTACCTGGATGGAGCTCAAACACATTCTCTTTAACATATCACAAGAATGGAAAAACAAGTATCAAAATGTACTCAATACTAATATGAAGCCAGTAGACGATCTAAAACAAGTCTACATAAGAGAAAAACTCAATTAAATTCAAGTTGGGGGGAGGGTGAAGGAGGGTGAAGAAAGACAGTGTGGGGTGTTCCCACTTACAATGTATATGGCACACCTCTTGGCCACTGTGGGTGCAGAATGCAACTACAAGAGGGACTCTATCTAACAAATGCAAACATTGTAACCTAGTTGTTTGTACCCTCACCTTAATTTGAAGTAAAAAAAAAAAAAGAAAGGTCTACTTTTAGCTCTTTGAGGCTTCTCCATGATTCCTTTCAAAAATGCTGTATTAGTTTGCAATCCCACCAAAAGTGTTTAAGTGTTCCCTTCTCTCCATAACCTCACCAGCATTGGTAGCCTCGGGACTTTGTGATGTAGGCTATTGTCACTGGATTTAGGTGATATCTCGGAGTGACTTTGATTTGCATTTCTCTGATGATTAGGCTTGATGAACATTTTTTCATGTGTTTGTTGGCCATTCATCTGTCTTCTTGGGAGAAGTTTCTATTCACATCTCTTGCCCAGTGATAAATGAGATTGTTTGCTCTTTTCTTGCTGATTAGTTTGAGTTCTTTGTAGATTCTGGCTATTAGCCCTTTCTCAGATTCATAGCATGCAGATATCTTTTCCCATTCCGAAGGTTCCTATTTGACTTAATTGTTGAGTCCTTGTCTGTAGAACTTTTTAGCTTGATCAGGTCTCATTTATTTTAGTTGTTGCTGTAATTGCCAATGAGGTCTTCTTCATAAAATCTTTCCCCAGGTCGATATTGTCAAGAGTTTTTCCCACACTTTCTTCTAGAATTTTTATTGTTTTGTGTCTTAGATTTAAATCTTCACTTGATTTTAGCCAAAAGGCCGAGAAGCTATTAGATTTAAATCTTTTATCCATTGTGAGTCAATTTTTGTGAAGTGGTGGGAGATATGGATCCAGTTTCAGTCTTTTGCATATGGCTAACCAGTTCTCCCAGCAATATTTATTAAATAGGGATTCTTTTCCTCAGTATATGCTTTTGTTTTATTGAATATCAGAAGATGAATATGAGGCTGATTTCTTGTCTGGGATTCCTATTTTGTTCCATAGATCTACGTCTTTATTTTTGTGCAAATGGGAAATGTTCTTTCAACTCACATTGCCTATCTTTTGGGATCCGTTTAGATTCTTTTGGGTAGATGAAAGACAGTCTGTGATGCAAATCTTGGAGATACAGGAGAGAAAGCATGACCCCACTACTTGGATGGGAGTTTCTGGCATGGCAGGGACAAAGATTCTAAAAATTAAATATATCCTTGATCATTGATCTTTGACAGCAAGTCCAAAGCTCTCAGAGGGGACAAAAACCAAAAGTGAACAAACAAAACCCCACCATAAACCTGTGAAGAGGAATGTATATTTGAGATGCAGCAAGAAAGAGTCTGGAGGGAACTGACACCTGGTCAGTCTCCATTCTCCTTTTCCCCTTTATTAAAGCCTTTCTTTATTCCTGGACTGGCCTCCTGTCCTTTCTTGTAGACCCTCACCCTGATTCTATGCCAGAACCTCTCATTTATGGTGAATTGGCTGGGAAAGGAGACAGTGAGATCAGTCCAGGGACCACCCCAGCTAGACCTTTGCCGTGGTCCTCTTGATCTTTACAATTTCATAACCTGCAATGGCAAGTGGTCTGGGGTTCCCTACCTTTCATACTTTCTTCTCTCCTGTCTTCAAGCTTTCTTCCTCCTTTGGGGTCACCCTTCACTCTGTTAAAAAAGTCAAGATTCTGAAGTTCTTTGGGTTATATAACCCCTCAAATTATGAACATTTTCTCCAGAAGACATTTCTATAAAGACACATATATCCAATTTTTACAAGCTTTAGTTTCCTTATAAAAGCTTGAGTATTTATTCCCTAAATACTTAATCTTGATTGTTTAGAGGTTCAGAACCCAAGCTGAAGAATCCCTGGAACTCTGTGGACGATGATAAAAACTTGTCTTGAACATCTATGTGATTTGTGTTCCTCACATACGGGGAGATGTTAATGGTAATAATAACCCGAGCTGTGTTGCTTTTGTGTCAGTCTGCCAATTCAGGAGTCTGTCTCCTGAAAAATCCTTTCCCTCCCCCAAGTCATTATTAATATATCTGAAGTCCTAGTGAAATTTCGGTTGTCTTCATGAATAAGCCCCGGCAGTGGTCTCCTGGCATCCTCTGGGTACCGATGCCCTCTCTGTTGGGTATGCTAACTCCCCTGTGCATTGCCACCTCTTCAGGAATCGATACCCAGCACGCCAATTGATGAGCCCTGGGGGGCCCACAGTGTTTTCCTTTCCCTGATGCGCCCATCAGCCCTTGAAAGACCAGGCTGCATTTTCACAGAATTTCCGTGATCCTGGGGAGAATGCTTTTCTCCTCTCTGCCTAACCATTATCACAATTAGGCAGTTTCTAATGAGTTCAGATTTGAGAGTGTTTAGCAAGACAGACTTTTGGGCTTTTATTTCCAAATCCTCCCTCTTTACCATTAGCTCCATGCAGCTGGGCTGAAAGACAAATGCAAGTGATCCCAGATTGTACTCAGAATTCTTAGTCCTCCCTCATGGCTGAAGTTTGTGGTCCAGCGGCATCTGCCTGACTCACTCTCCCTTTGGGAGATCCTCATGCAAAGGCCATTCCAGAGATCTGCACAGCACTTTACTAAGACTCAGAATTGTGCCCATCAGGGAATGGACTCAGCATAGGTTTAAATTCAGAAACATCAATATTTAAGAATAATTAGACAATAGTGTGACCTTAGGGGCTTAGGCATAATATTTTTTAGGGGACCTTTTGGAGAACTCTTCCAGATGTCTGTGGTATCCCTCCAAAGACAAACTCTTTGCAATTCTAGTCTGTCCAACATCCACGAGAGTGCAGCACTGTGAAAAATGGCATTAACAAAACTCTAGGCTCTTCCTGGAAACAAACACCTTCTTTATTGTAAATAACTCCACACAGCTCCTGTAATAAGTTAGAATCAGAATGATCTTTCTGACATGATTCTATTTTTTACACAACTCATGTACCTCAAACTCCACAGGAGTCAATAAAATATGATTCAGAAATAATACTGAATTTTAAAGCTTAGTATGCAGTGTACGGAAAAAATGCCTCACCATTTTTCTTGCTGTCATTTGAAGGCACAGTAATGGATTCATCACAACATTGGAGACACGTTTTTAAAATGCCAATATCTCCATCAGCTATAGGTTTGTCATAATCAATGCTGATGACTCCTGCTGTGCCATTGTGTTCCTCACTCCCACCATTATTCCTCTTTTTGACAGGTTCAGCCACCTTGCTGAGGTTGACTCTCGCCATGATACTATACTCTCTCACCTTGGACTTTCTTCCCAGTCTACTGGCCAGTCCTCACACCTAACAGGGAATTTTCTTTCTTTCTCTTTTTTTCTTGAGACAGAGTCTCACTTTGTTGCCCTTGATAGAGTGCTGTGTTGTCACAGCTCACAGCAACCTCAAACTCTTGGGCTCAAGCGATTCTCTTGTCTTAGACTTCCAAGTAGCTGGGACTACAGGTCCCCACCACAATGCCTAGCTATTTTTAGAGATGAGGTCTCACTTTAGCTCAGGCTTATCTTGAACTTGTAAGCTCAGGCAATCCTCCTGCCTCAGCCTCCCAGAGTGCTAGGATGGCAGGCATGAGCCACCATGCCCGGCCGTAATGGGGACTTTTCAAACTAGTCCCTGTGTGTCATGAATTTTCCTTCTCTTTGCTTCTTTCTCTCCTCTTTGTCAATTGCATTTTCTCATAGACACAGACTTTAAAAATATGTATTAAATTTTGGGGCACTCTTAGGATACAGATTTATGGGGTCACCTTGGATGAGAAAATAGAATGGGACTGTGTCTTTCCTGCAGTCGCCATAGCTTTGTCACGTGGCTTGTCTCCCTGGGTGTATGTATGGGTTGGAGTCAGAGCTAATGTTAAAAAATAATTCTCTGTCCCCAGCTCCCTTCTAAGGTGACATGTTGCCGTATGTAGGAGGACTGGTGTCATTTTGTGGCTTCAGAGCAGGGGCCTTACTCTCTGCCAGGTGTCCTCTGAGTCCTTCCTGTTTTGCTTGGCCTGGTATAGACTGAGGTACATCTCACTCCACCTGGACTTCTAGAACAGTGTGTTGCCACTGACTGCCGAAGTCTGTGTCACTGATCATTTTTTTTTTTTTTTTTGGATCAAGAAATCCCCACATCTGCAGCATAACCCGACTATGCCGCTGCCCGTCCAGCAGTCCTCTTGGTGTCCCTGCGTGCTCTCTGCCAGAAGCCATGGGAGGGTGGGACAAAGTCAGGAGCAGAATCTCAAGCTTGTCTACTGCACACATCTGCCGGGGCCGCCTCAGTCCTGGGTGATGCCAGATGCTGGGTCACATGCCAGGCTACTCATAGGAGACCACAAAGGAGACCAACCACTGCCTGGGTGTTCCTCCCATTATCTGGGTATCCCCTCACCTCACCTGAGTGTCCCTCCCTCACCTGAGTGCCCCTCCATCTCACCTGGGAATCCCTCCATCTCACCTGGGTGTCCCTTCATCTCACCTGTGTGTCCCCCCCAGCCTGAGTGTCCCCCCACCTCACTATCACCACTGCCTTTTAGGGTGTTCACTGGAAGTTGGGAAGAAGAACATGTATCTGGCTGCCAGCGCTTCCTGGAGCCTCCTCCTCTGTTTTCTTTCTGCTATGGAGAGATTCTTTTATTCTCCCAATCTGGAAGGAAGTCTCTCTGGGATGATAATGGCAGAGAGGCTGCCAGACATCATGATTCAAGGTGATAGAGAATGGGGGGTGGGAAGGAAAGCCCCATCATTTAAAAATCTTTAAAATAGCATCTCTGAAAATAAAATTATATACCTGTAACTAATGTTTCCCACCTTGAAGAAAAATGGGGATTGTACAAATAGTAATAAGTACTCTTTGCCCTGGTTCCTGCGTTTGACTTTTATTTGGGCATGGTAGTCCCCCTGGAAGTTTTCTGCATGTGATTCTTCCTGACCTGTTCCTCTGAGCAATGCGAGCAGAGGCCCCTGTAGCCTCTGCTATCTGGAAAACCCTGCCCATCCCTTCACGGGGACGTGGGTGATGTGGGTACTGATGCTCGCATCCAGCTCTCTGCTTCCAGTTACATGAATAGACAACTGTCTGCTGCTCTGGAAATGCTTGGTGCGGGGTCCATCGGGGACCTGACTGCTGTGGTCATGCCTCAAGTGGGCAGGGCCATGCCTGTCTGGCGGCTGCTTCTCATCAGTCACGGCTACTCTCAAAATGTGCAGAGACCTGCCCACACTGGGCCACCAAAAAGTGGCAGGAATTTTCTCTCAGTATATTAGTTATTCTTCTTGTAAAGTCAGGGATTTATAGGTGTAAAATCCTCATGTATTTATTACCTTGCCACTCTTACAACTCCACATGGGCTATGATGGGGCAAAATCTAATCTTGTTATATTCAGAATCTAACTTCGCTCACTGCTCCTCTTCCAGGGACTGGGCTGTTGTTATGGGGTGACCCTTATGTTCTCTTCCAGGATACATTTTTTGTGTGTGTTTGTTCTTCAGAGGACCCTTTCTTCCTTTTGCAAAAGCATGACTTGGATGTTTTACCAACCAATTTTCCAGACACCATTGCAGTGTTAGTAAAATTTATGCTCAATCTGGGGCTCCTACTCCCACATATACTTGAAATAATTTACAGATGTACAGTTTATTTGTTTTATTCTATAAATGTACTAGGGAATCCCTTGTAAATCTCTGATCTTTGGTTTCCTACGTTGCCAAACAATTTCAACAAATTATAGAAACCCTTAAAATGTGTGCCCTCTTTCCTCACCCCAATCCTGTAATAATGGAAGTGATTGATTGTTAATGATCTCTTTTACGTAAGAAGCTCTTTAGATGAAGACTTATCTTCCAGGTTTGAACCTGCCACCTCCGGTATATGGGGCCGGCGCCCTACTCCTTTGAGCCACAGGTGCTGCCCAAAGGCAGTTTCTTATATTCTTATATATTCTTATATTCAGTCTCCTTTTTTACCTGGGTTTGTATGACTTTTGTACAACTTTTTAAAAAGTCTTTTGCTTTCAAATTACAGGAAAGTTAGTTAAATTTAATGGGATGGATTGAACTACCTCCCTTCCCTATTTAGGATTGGCAAATAATCCGCTGGGAGATTGTGCCATGTATCCTGGTTGACAGTGATAGAGCCATTCTCAGCTACTGTGTGGGCTCCTGGTAATAAAAGCAGGGACAAGTAGGAGTCATATGTTTCTTTAGCAAAATGACGCTAGTTATTTCTTAAGGTTTTCAAGAAGTTGCTTCAAAATCATCTGGATAAGAGGAACATATTTTCATCATGTGAGAATAATGGAGCCTCCCTAGGATAATTAATTAACTAACAACTAATTAATTTCTACTGTGATGAGATGTGCTTGTCCTTAATTAGGGAGAAAATAAGAACAAACAAGGACTATTTATTCAGAGCTTGCTATAGCGAGGGAGTTAGCTACCATCAATGGGTTTTGGCAGAAACATAAAAGGAAGCCAGAAAAGTGGGGAAGTTTTACAGTAGAAACAAAGGAAGGCTTCAGGTGTGCCCTGAATGAAGGTGGTTGGGATGGTGAAGATCTAGGTGGGTAATGAGAAGCAGGACATCCTAGGTGATGGGTTTGGGTGCACACTTGTTTTTTTTTTTTTAATTTTTCTGGTTGGTTCTAAGTAGGAAGCAGGAACAAAAATTAAGGAAACTGTTTTTAATCAAGTTCTGACCATGCTGGGCTGTTAACTGGGGTTATTGTTTGGCTCCCTTAAATCAGTTGCTAGAGATAGTGGTTTGATTTCCTACAACTCTAATTTAAAGCAGGCTGGTGTCTTGCCTGGTCACTGCAGATAATGGTTGTCTTCCTGGGCTGATTACTGCAGACTGCAGAGAAGAGTTATGTTTTTTATGTGGTCTGGCCATTATCCATTTGTGTATTCAGTTCCTCACTTCATTAGTGCACAGTCAACCCAAACCAGGTGATATGCTGTTTCCCTCCACTCACTGATAGTACCAGAGCTCATCCAATTTCTTCGGAGCCAGCAAGAGCTTCAAGTAGAACAAAACCTACATGAACTTCTGGCTGAGGTTGCAGCCATCAACATTTGTAAGAAACAATTAGGAATAGGGTGTTGCTATTGCTCAAATAATGGAGGGTGGGATTTCCTGGAGAAAGGAGGTGGAGCCTTTAGCAGGAGACAGTTCCTTATAGATAGGCTCAGAGAAGATGGCATGGGAGAGGTGGGGGGATGAGGGAGTCAGTGAGGGCGGGGCATCCACAGGGGCATGATGGGGAGTCAGTGAGGGTGGGGCATCCACAGGGGCATGATGGGATGAGGGAGTCAGTGAGGGTGGGGCATCCCCAGGGCATGATGCCAAGTCTTAAATCCTACCCTCTCGGACCCCCCTGGAGTTACTGTGAGAAAATGGGACAGGAATGGAGCCCCAACTCCCAATTTTCTCACTCTCATTTGCTTTGCAATGCTTGTCTATTGTTTTAGTGAAAAGATTGGCTCTTTCCTGTTCTTCATTGAAGGATCATTAGGGAGAATGGCCACCGTGATGCTCAAGAAAAGAACAAAAAGCCAATCAGTTGGCTGGGCCCTGATGAGGAAGAGCTGAGTGCTTTCAGCCCCCATCCTACGACCAATGAACTATTAGATGGAAAGATCTACAATCAAGTAGACATCTCCACTGAGCAGGGAACAGGATCCTTGGCAAAGCAAAGGGAAGCCAAAACCACTGGGACAATATTAAAATCACCCCTGAAAACCAACCGACCAAGTTAACAAATCCCAGTTAAAACTAGCTTAAAGATCAAACTTCCCCATATTGTGATTCAGAACTTATTTGAACATCGATTACTCATATACATAAATGATTAATCTACTCTGTCTTTGATGTAGGAGTTGAAACAAAACATTGAGCCAAATTTATTAACTTTTAATGGCTAAGTTTTCTTTGGTGAATAATGTTTTTACCAATCAAAAAATGTCATCTTCTTAAGGAAAGTAGTCATAATATCCAAAGCACTAAATTCTCGTAAATAGATTTTGTAGGATGATATTTTTCATGGTGAAAATGTTTGATTTACTTAATCAAAAGATGATTTGTTTGGATTAGTCAAATTTAAATCCTTTACAGTACAATACAGTGAATTATAAAAAAAAATGTTCAGATATTTGAGGGCTCATGTTCGTAATTCCAGTTCTTCTGAAATACACTTGTTAATTTATATAGTCCTTTTGTGATGTGAGTATAGCTCTTAAATAAACAAACACTTTTGTGACTTGAGTAAATAAATTTTACAAAGACACGGAACAAAGTTAAAAGTGAGAAGAGGGCAATCCTATTTGAATAGTATCTTTAAAAAAGGGAACTATTTCATCTATCTGTAGAGAATACATATTTGGAAGTCATCAGCACAAGTTACCATAAATACCATACACATAATGGGGACTCAGATATAAGGATTTGTGGTCAGGGAAGGACTTACGGCTCTAAAGAATTAACAGGAAAGAGGAAGACAAAACCCCAGAACCAATAACCTGAATTGGAATGGAGCAAGAGTCCTCTTAACTTAAATCTGCACCAATTCTTCTTAGCAAAGTATCTCAAGAATGGAAGAAAAAGTATCCAATGTACTCAGCCCTACCATGAAGCTAATTTATAGGTTTCATATGAAGGCTATAACCCAACTATAGCACAAGAATATGGGGAAATGGGCAAGGGACGGGAGGGGAGGGGGGAGGTTGGGGTGGAGGGAGGGTAATTGGTGGGGCCACACCTATGGTGCATCTTAGAAGGGTACAGGGAAAACTTACTAAATGCAGAATAGAAATGTCTTCATATAATAACTAAGAAAATGCCATGAAGGCTATGTTAAACAGTTTGATGAAAACATTTCAGATTGTATATGAAACCAG
>CAUYRH010145166.1:0-30137 GCA_963574655.1 Perodicticus potto
AAAATGGCCGGGCGTTGTGGCAGGCACCTGTAGTCCCAGCTGCTTGGGAGGCAGAGGCAGGAGACTCGCTTGAGCCCAGGAGTTGGAGGTTGCTGTGAGCTGTGATGCCACAGCACTCTATCCAGGGTGACAGCTTGAGGCGCTGTCTCAAAAAAAAAAAAAAAAAGAAGGTAGTTCCTGTGGGTTCAGAGCTATGTGGGGGTAACCTGGCTTGTGCTAAAAGGAACCGGGTCCAAGACATTCAGCATGGAGTGCCAGCTAGGCAAAATCCAGGGTCTTCATTCAGCACTGACAGAGTCACTGTCCCTCTGCAGCACTTTCCAGAAACGTTGAAGTCTTCTGCTGTTTATTGTGCCGAGTGCAATTGATCAACATGTAGAATGAAGATGGAGCTCCAGAGAAGTTAGCGCACAATCTGGGTGACAGGTGCTGAGCAAGGACAGCCTCTTCCCAAGCTCCCCATGCAGCCTGCTGTTTCCGAGGAATGATTTTATCATCCTCAGCTTCCAGGACAGGACTCAATGTAAGATTGCCTAACACAGTCACTGGCTGCCGTTCATGGACGCTTCAGGACTGAATTTGGCAAGAACCCTCTGAATTACAGGAAAAAAGAAGCTCTTAGGTGGAATATTTCTTCCTAAAAAAAAATTATAGATGTTCTGGTTGTTTCTGTTGATTTATTTATTTTTATTTTTAGAAATAGGATTTCAAAGGGAACTCACTTTTCCTGGTCCCTCAGAGTGGAACTTTTTCTAAACTGGTCCCATGAGCAATGCCCTAGATCAGCGGTGGGGAAACTTCACGTTGGAAGGCCTACACATTTTGCTATAATCAAATAAGGCCAGATTCAAGAAACCTCAATAAGATAGACATTAAAATGTAGTTATTTTGTAAAAATCTAACTACTATGAACCTAATAATTTCACAAAATGACAACTAATTGTTAATTTCAACGTTAACTAACTTTTAAATGACTTTGTTGTGTCTGCTTCTGGTTGGGAAACATTGGAATATCTGGTTGCAGCACGAAGGTCTGCAATTTCAATTGATTCTCTAGATGGCTGTCAGTCATTTGTGACCTTAAGGGCATCTTAATTTGGGTTAGGTAGGAAATGCAGATTCACAGCAGTAAGTGGTTGAAAAGCAAGAAAGCATTTCTCAGGCATGTTGCCAAAGGTGTGGGCATTCTACTGCATTTTCTCCACATTTCGATTGGATCTTTCTAGTGTCCAACAATGACTTTTAAATGGCATCTACTGAGAGCTCATCAATTCCATCTGAACTTCCTTAGGTGCCATGTTGATATCCACTAGGAAGGTGAAAAGCTCATTGAGTATAATGTCATGATTCTCTAAGTCAGTGAATGTTTCATTGTATTCTCCAACTAATAGGTCTATAACAGTTGCTATTCTTCAAATGATTCACAGATGTCATCCTATTCATCAATGACCTTTGATAACTGGTGAAAATGTTCATCTGAAATTTCCTTTTGAAGAAGAAGTGTTTTGGAAAAAGATATCTTTTTATAAAATGCTTGAATTTTTTTGTCACACATCATATGTAGACTCAGTTTGATCTTGCAAAGATAAGTTCAAGTTTTTTGATAGACATGATATCACGCAGAAATGCTGCATTTGTATAGAAATCTTGTTTCCATAATTCATATTACCGATTCTATTGTTCATAAAATTTAACTATCTGTTCTCACGGAGATAAAGTTTTGGCTAAGACCTGTCCCTGTGATAGCCAATGCATTTTAGAATGATATGGCAAATCTACACTAAATACCTCATAGTTCAACTTTTGTGTGTTAAGGAAACTGATGATGCCCTGTTTAATTTACTTAAATGTAGTTAACAATATGTATAACTTGC
The DNA here is from genome assembly GCA_963574655.1 of Perodicticus potto. Lineage (NCBI taxonomy): Eukaryota > Metazoa > Chordata > Mammalia > Primates > Lorisidae > Perodicticus > Perodicticus potto. Next base: position 1,875 of record CAUYRH010145166.1, read on the forward strand.
TGCAAAATGTCACTCACAGTAGTAGCTTTAGCAAAGAGATTTTGTTGATGCAAGATACAACAAAAAGAAATAAGAGCATCTGGACCTGTTAATAATTTTTAAAATCTGTGCAATAAACCTTTCGTGTTTTCCTGTCGTTCATGGAAGGTGCACCATCTGTACATACACTCACTAAATTTACCAAATTCAGTCCAACTTCATGACATTTATCTTGAAAGTTATTGAAGATATCTTTTCCCTGTATTCTGTCCACAATAGTGCCCAAAGTGAGTAACTCTTTGTGTCAAAGAAAATCTGTTTAGAAGATTTTTTAGAAATTCTTCTAAAGTGATTGGAAATATATATTTTCCTTTTGAAGGAAGTTATTCTGTTAAGTTGAAGGCTAATTCATGCTACAGATCAATTATTCTGCTCCTTGAAAAAAGGTAGCTGTTTGGACTTTGAAATGTTCTCAGGATTTAAGCGTCCTACGACTTTGACAATGTATTCTTTCACAATTTCCACATCATTGAATGGCTTCCTTTTCTCCCCAAGTATGCAAGCTACTTTATAAGTTGCTTCAATGGCATTTTTCCAGGTCTTATTACTGCTTGAAAGACTTGTCTTTGCTTTTGCTTTTCATCTTTTAATTCCTGCAATATAACCTTTCCTGACTCTCGCTCTAGTTCAAAATATCTGTGGTCCTTATGAGTGTTTTGATGCCGATGAGCATTGAATCTCTTTAGTGTTGACATTCAGTATCAGAAGGCAAGCAAATCATCTTTCTTTAGCAGAAACAAGACAATATTACAATTCCCTGTTCTCATTAAAAGTCTGTTTTCTTCTTTCAGTGTTCTCCTGGTCTTCTCTGACATGATGAGCTGTTAAGCAGATAGAATTAAAAAATACTGTCAAGCTGTGCAACCATTCACAAATTCCACTTCAAACAGAAACACAGGAATCACTATCAAAAGCTGATAACACACTGGCGTGTTTGACTCCACAAACTCGTCAACCAGCCACCTGCGTAGTGCCGCCAGACAGGTGGGGGAAGTTAGAGCTAAATCATGAGTATAGCAGCCATCAATTTACCCCTTATGGCTTGCTAATGTTCTAATCCTGCCAGTCAATCTGGGAGGATTTTTTTTTTTAGCAAGAAAAAGAAATTTTATTAATGGCTTGAACAACAAGCTGGCTCCATGGAAAGTGCAGTTTTGAGTTTTATACACAACTCGGAGGCATATCAGCTGCTTCTTGGAAGTTTCCGGGAGGATTTTCTTGCTGAAATTCACTTTATTCTTTGGTATTTTAAATGTTAATTAAAAATAAAATGAAAATATAAAAGATAAATAATCTATTAATAAATACAATAAAAATATTAATTCTGTAACATTTGGATTCTGTCGAAAGGCTGCACTTAGGGACCTAGAAGGACATGTGGCTTTGAGACCTCAGGTTCCCCACCGCTGCACTAGATGTTATAGGTCGCCATTCTTTTTATTTTTTTTAATTTTTATTAAATCATAATTGTTAGTGCAATCATGGGGCACAATGTGCTGACTTCATATACAATCTGAAATATTTTCATCGAACTGTTTAACATAGCCTTCATGGCATTTTCTTAATCACTTAACTGTGGTTCCTTCCAGGAAGATCTCCAACACTTGGCTTAGCACCGGCTGGTTCACAATGACAATTGCGCTGGAGCTGTGTGACAGGATCAATGTTTATGGCATGGTGCCCCCAGACTTCTGCAGGTAGGATTTATTCTGCGAGTGTAAATCACCACCAGTGTTGTGTGGGGTTTATAAATATCTCATTCCGTACAGCTACCATGAAACATGTTCTAACCGTCTTCTCGAAGCAATTAATTAGCGTGTCCCAAGTTCTGGTTCTAGAAACAACAAAGAGCATTTAATTATGTGATATAAAATATTGAAAGTTTTCGTTTGTACTGCTAGAGAATAAATCCATCTTGTGGGCTTCATTTATCTTCTGAATATTTATCAGCCAAGAATAATGCAATAATTGGCATAATATTAGTGATGAACAAGCATTAAGAAATATTAGTTTTACTCTCATTTCAAAGGAATGTGATGATTTTTTAATGAATTAAAGAGGGCAATTCCTTTGACAGTGAGGCCTGTTTTCTAAAATTAAAATATTCTTCTGAGCCTCTTTCCCTTGCCACACCAATAGCCTCGGTTTGTGCTTCTAAGGTCAAAAGCGCCAGCATGATTATTTTGATGTATCAGTTTAAAGGCAGCACGCACACATCTCTGTTGTACCTTAAGGTCCGTCCTGACGCATGCTCAAAGTTTGGTGTGCGCCACAGACACGCAGATTGGTGTTCAGGGCCTGATTTATGCAAGCCAGTTTGGAAACTCACCTGTAATTTAATGTGGTGAAGTCGATACATTCAGAAAGTGCCCTCGTTTTCAGGAATGCCTGATGGCCTCCAAGTGGCCTCACTGATCTTCAAATGCTGAAACCTGGAGTTGGGATTTTTTTTTAACTCGTTCATTAAAATGCATGCTTGTTTATTCCTTCATGTGTTTTAAACCTGACAACTTCTCAAAGGTCATGGGTCTTTAGGCCAAAACCACAATTTGGTGGATTAAAGCAAGGATGAGAAAGAGTGCCTATTCATCTCATGCCATTACCATTTTGCTACTTTCCCCCCTTTTTAACCTGAAGACCTAACAGGGCAGCAATATAGTTGATCTGTAAGGGTCAGGTACAAAGGAGAGGAGAGGTATAGATGGACCAGACCCTTGACAGAACAGGTCCTGTGCTGGAGACTGCACCTGTGTAAAGCCTGGGTGGCCATTTCCTGCCCCACCGTGACCTTGAACAAGTTGCTTAATGCCTCCATGTCTCAGCTTCCTCATCTGGAGAAGTGGCTGTGATGATAATAATAGACTCTGCCTCAGAGGGTTGTAGGCGGATTAAATAAGTTAATATATTGAAGTGCTTGGCACAATGCCTGGTACATGGCGAGCACAGGCAAGCTAGCTTGGATCCTCACTGGCCAGTTTTTCATCACTAAATTCACTGGCCCTGTGTCCCTATCTAACAATCTGTGTGCAGAAATAAGTAGGAAGGCATTAAAAAAGTAAACTGCCTTCTCAAACCAATAGGCTAACAAAGGCAGCGGTAATGACGCTATGGGCGGGCAAAGAGCCATCGAAGTTGATGGTTATACAGCAGACATAATTATGTAATATTTCCACTAGGATGCTAGAAAGGAAAAGCATGAATAAATTGAAATGTTAATCACTTAGAGTGTTCAAGGAAATATTCCATTTATTACGGAAAACAATTGAAAGGCAAGCTAACCTGTCATTTTTCTAACTCAGAGTTAGTTCATCACCACTTCACGTACAGTAGGAATGAAACAATTTATAGAATGATACTAACAAAGAAATTAAGATAATGTCAATGCACCATATGTTGCCACTGGCTCGGGGTTTCTGTTCCTAAGCTACCGTCCTGAAGATTCAATAGTTATTTGTGCAAAGTGTTTACAGCAAGAACTCTTCAAATAGATCCTTATGCCCAGAGTTCCCTGAGAGAAAGTGGAGAAGTGCTGGGAGTCACCTGGAGATGGTTAGAGAGAGCCAGGCTGCTGTCGAGTCTCAAGACCTCAGGAGGGGGGCATGAAGGGAAAGCCAGGGGCTGCCCAGACTGACCCCCAAATTCCTTGCAACTTCATTTCCAGGTCATGTTGGCTGAACCACCAGGCACCCAGTTCCTAACTATGTGACCTTGAACTTTGTTTTCCTCATCCATAAAGTGGGAGTAAGAAAATAATAATAAATGCAGCATATCATGGTGAAAATTAAATGAGATAATGGACGAAGAGCGTTTGATGCAGTGCCTTATAAGTCAGTCCTACTACTAGTCTGATCATTCCTCCTTTTGTCTCTTCCAAAGAAAAAGAGAACTATGAGGGGCCGTATCCCACCATTTTGTACCTGGGTCAGGAGCTCTAAAACTTAAGGAGGTAAGCTGAAGATTTTGTGAGGTAGCGGATCTCAAGCTGGTTGAGTCCACCAGAATGTAACCCTGAGGGCGGAGAGTTCTGGCTGTTCCGTTCAATGCTGAAGCCCTAGCACAGGACAGTAGATCTGTAGGGTCCTGGAATCCAGCAGATGCTTCGTAAACACCAAGTGAATGACTCTATACTCCACTCCTGCGACCCCCAACCCGTGGGCTGCAGACTGGTACGGGTCCACTGCCTGTTAGGAGCCAGGCTGCACAGCAGCAGGTGAGAGGCTGAGTAGGGAGCAAAGCTTCACCTGTGTTTACAGCCACTCCCCGTGGCTCAAAGCTTCACCTGTGTTTGCAGCCACTCCCCGTGGCTCAAAGCTTCACCTGTGTTTGCAGCCACTCCCCGTGGCTCAAAGCTTCACCTGTGTTTGCAGCCACTCCCCGTGGCTCGCGTCACCACCTGAGCGCCACCTGCTGTCAGATCAGCAGTGGCGGCCTTAGATTCTCACAGAAGCACAACCCCGCTGTAAGCTGCATGTGTGAGAGGTCTAGGTTGCTGCTCCTTAAGAGAATCTAATGCTTCCCCCTGATGATCTGAAGTGGAGATGTCGTGTGCTTGAATCATCCCCAAACCATCCTTCCTGCCCCCACCTCGGGCCCGTGGAAAAATAGTCTTCCATGAAACCAGTCCCTCGTGCCAAAAAGGCTGGGGACCGCCGCTCTGCTCTCTTTAGTGCTGTGGTTAAGGGTGTATACCCATTGTGACTCTCAGAAGCTATGTGACCTTGAGAAAGCTATTTGACCTGTTGAGCCTTAGTGACCTTGGGCAAGTTCTCAGAAGCTTGAGCTTCCACGTCTGTAAAATGGTGATGACAACAGTGCTGGCCAGTCCCACAGGGCAGCAGATGAGGAATGCTTAGCTGCCAATTCCACAGGGTGATAGATGAGGAATGCCCACAGTCCGGGGCAAGCTAAGTGCTCAGGAAGTTCCCAGGTGAGTGTGGATCCCCCCGGCAGCACTAAGGAATGTGCTCGGTCTGGGAGGAGGGCCTGGTCCTGGGAAGGAAGGGCCCTCACAGCCTCCTGTGTGAGACCCGGCCTCACTTCTCCTCACCATGAGAGTTGGCATCACATGGCCTCCAGCTCCTTGTGGGGTGTCACGTGGGCTGCTCACCCTGTGCCCAGCCATTCTGCGGTTTCCTGAACGTTCCCAGCCTCCCTCTAGAATGGAGAGCGAGCCACATGGATTCAGAGTTCAGCAAACAAAGGGAGAGGCAACTGTTCATTTTTGGCAAATTAACTATTTTAGACCTTGAGATATACTTAGTACCCTCAAAACAAATCATTAACAAAATTAATCACAAAGACTTTTTTTAATCCATTCATCTAGCTCATGCAGGGCACCAGGGAGGTGGTCAGAAATGAAGGGGACAGTCTCCTCTTCTAGCCGCCCAGACACCACACGTCTGACCCTATCACTTAAAACCACAGTTCAGTCGTGTGGCACGGAAGGTCACACAAGGTGCCCGTGGGAGAAAACATTCACTCTGCCTGTCAGGAGCCTCTGACCCGCTGCACTTTAGTGACACATCCGTCTTTGTCAGTCCAGCTGGACGGGGAGGAGTCTCTGCATTCCTCTGAGCCCATGTGGGCACAGAGCCAGGACGGGGGAACATGCCCCACACTCCCTTCGAACAAGAGCACACTCGCTTGGACCAGCTTTACATGTGAGCTATTGTACACAGTTTCTTTTCAACAAAAGATCTCTTAGCAAATGAGAACTTTGACCGTCTCTGGTCTAAGATACTCATGCCTGCCAATCTAAACCCAACTCTCCCACACGTTTCAGGAGAGTTTAATCACCACCTTATTTCTGGGGAAAACAGGCACAGAGAGACAAAGCCCTGAACTTACTCCTGGTCATTTCCAACGTTGTGGGATGGCAGTGGCCCGCAAGGAATGCAGGCATGGTGTGGGGGGGGGACACATGGGAGCAGACAGCCTCACGGTCCATGAGGACCTGATCTCCCACATCAGTGTGGTGGCCTGGAGCTGTCACTGCCCACCCAGCGCTCCGAGCTCAGTCTGCCTCTCATCCACCCACAGGGCCTAAGTCACTTCCAGAAGTCATTCAATAACAAGAAAACTTCTGGTAGCGCCTAAAAGTACCAACCTCATGGACTCCTTGAAGATAGTGTCCTATCGACCTTTAAAGCCACAGGTGGAAACAGTGGAGGTGTAAATGACGGCAGATGTGGGTCATGTCTCATTCAAGACCTGGCCGACCGGCACGCTGACTCAAGGTCATTAGAGCAGCATACTGGCTCTTCCTCTTTAACCTGGCATGCCAGTGACCTCCTGGACTGTGTTCTATAACTGGTCTTGCGCCTCTTCAAACATCACTGCGTTGCTAGAAGACACCACACTCTGACCCTATCACTTAAAACCCCTGTGTGTTTCCCCAGAGCTGTAAAGTTCACAATCCCCAGCTTAGCACAAGAGCCATCCAAGGTTAGGCTCTCAGAGACCACATATGTCACATCTTCTCTACTCAGACAGGTTTGCCTGAGCTGTACTGTAAGGAAGCTCAACCTGCAGACACGTGTCCCCACACCCTCAAATTGGAATGCCCAATCCCCACTTTCCTGAGCTGGCTGATGACTACTGGCTCTTTACTAGTAATAGTAACAGCTGATATGTGTGGCCTGTACCCTACCCAGGCCTGGTGCTTGGCCTGAGCACGTGCTTTGTCTCTTTGAGCCTTATAATCCTCTTATCAGGTGAGCATTATTATTATCACCATTTTACATACGAGGCTTAAAGACATGAAACAGCTGGCCAAGGTCACAGAACAGATAAGGGGCAGAGCTGGGACTTGAATCCAGGTGTCCAGGGCTCAAAAGCCAACGCTCCTCACCCTTCACTCCACGTTAAGACACAATAACCCTTCCTCCTCAAACCCTCCCTACCCTCCTGTCTGAGCAGATCTCCTGCACACCACCTCTACCGGCCGACTGCCCCTGGCCTCACCTCACCGAGCGATTTGTCCTGTAGGCTTTGTGAGAGGAGAGGTCCTCTCAATCCACGTCCTGTCTTCAGCACTTGTCATCAGGTCTGGCACGTAGTATGTATGCAGTACAGATTGGTTCAGTGATAAACAAAAATTCCTTCCCGTGGGGAGCCATAGGAGATTCTAAACTTATCACAAGACCAAAAGTGCCAACTGAATAAAAAGTAGAATTAGCACATGATAAATTCAGAATTTTGAGGTGACCCCAGAAGTAAATGGTGGCCACCCTTTTTTATTCTCAGCCAGGGCCAGCATTATGTCCTCAAATGGGGGCTCACGTATCCACCCCCACCTTGCCTCCATCACCAGCCTTAAGGCTCATCGGTGTGCAGAAAGCTGGAGAAAATTAATGCCATGTTGCACCAGAGACAGCATCAAAATATATTATTCTGTGGACTGTAGGCTCTTAAATCATGCCATGTCCATACCGGAAGCCAACTCCTTTCTCTCGAGATGGCCTATAAATTGCAGTGAAAAGATCTGTTGTCGTTGCCTTCCAAACTAAGTTATGGTGGATATTTAATCTCATTTTCCATTGTAAATTATTTGTGATAATAATGGGCCAAGCATTTAAATTCTACCTAATAATCTGATTTCTGGTCAGACTTAGCACATTACCAAGTTTACAACTCTCTGTTACCCATCATTTCTTGAGTATTAATTAGTGGGGTAATGATTCAGAGTGATCACTGTCATGGAACTAAATTAATATCTCGTCCATAATGTGAAGGACATCTCAAAGGTATCATGAATATCAGAGAGTTGATTCTGCTAGAATTATTGTCTAGCGAACATTAATAAAGCTGCCAGCCTAACAGGAAAAGTTCTTGGCGACAGTCCGCCGTGTAGAATCGGATGCTCCCAAGAGACAGGTGAGCAATGGTGGCACCACCCACGCAGTTTACGTGTTGTAAAGTGACTTAAACATACTGTCTTTTTACCTGGATGCTCATTGTTTTCTTCCACCTTCGCCATAATTTGGCCAACTCTCACCAGTCGCTCTGTGCTTCCATTCCCTTTCTTCTATCTCCCTGTGGCGCAGCTGACCTAGTGATGGGGGTCTGGGTGGGGTTCGGGTGACTTGCTGTGGCCCTTTGTCCCATGAAGGATGGACACCTGGGGCCCTGGGTGTCCCATGCACTCAGAAGTGTTATTTCATGGGTGTCCAAAGCCCACAGCTGTTTCCTTCTAAAAGAAGACAAGAGGACAACAGATGAAGGGAGCAGAGTAAGGACGGCTTACGGGTCTCCTAGGCCTGGGGCAGACGTGTAGCAAGGACTATCATAGGCACGTTTTCTTGTGACGGCCACATGGTGTCACCAAAGTCCCCTATGCCATCCACTCGCAGAGTAGCCTAAATACTCGACAGTTATTAATTCAACCTATTCTTCAGGCATTTCCCAAGTACCGACCATGTGCCGGGCACCTCACCGGAAGGGAAGAGGGTTTAAATGCTCCGGGGAGCAGCAAAGGCACCATCCTTCCCCCAGGACATCTGCAGCCTCTGCACAGTCCGTTCCCACACCCGCGAGCAAGGTCAACCTGGATCAGACTGCCACCCAGAAGGCCCTTCCTGTTTCTCACCCCCGCAAGGTTCTCGGCGGAGACTCCTATGACAAAAGACAAGTGTGCAAGAGAAAAGCACAACGTTGATTCAACCTAAGTTTTAGGTGGTACCAAAGGCTTCCGAAGCGAAGACACAAAGGAACAAGGGAAGCTGCATGTCCGTGTGCAAAGCCTGCTGAAGCCTGACCTGTCCCGCCAGCGCCGGGAAGTCTGAGTGGACCGAGGGGGCAGAACCCAACGGTCACAAACTGAGGGGCTGCAGGGCCGGTTCAGAGTCTCTGGCGTCTCTGTGTCTTTGAGGATAAGGATGGTCCTTTCCTCTAGGGATAGTGAGGGTATCTCTGCAGTTAAGGTGTTATGACCTACATTAAAAGCAGGACAGAGAAATACTTCATAGCCTGCTTCAGGGGGGTGGGGAGGGGAAGGTAAGCATGGCCCTCCTGCTCCTGTTCTCTCCTCAACTGCCAAGGTAGCATATTCTGGGGTGCAGGGTCTGAACCCCGTCAGTACTCAGAAGTGGAAGTGTCTTCCCTTGCTTATTAATATCATGACTTTTTTTCCCCATTAGTACCGCTTAACTCCAGAAGATTCCAAAATGGGGCATTCAAACACTGCTTCCATCAATATTGGTGGGCAAAGTTACAAATAAGCCTCTGCTTACCGCCCTGGGGAGCTGCAGCAAGAGCCACACGTGGGGCATCTCGAGGGTCGGGAGGATGAAGTGAGGCCAGGCTGTTCCGAGCTGTACTCTGCCGACGCCAGGGGGAACCTGGAGCGTCATCCCTACAGGAACCCCACCTGGACGACAGGAGTTTCTCCAAGACTCAGAACCTCATTCTTAAGAGTACGGTGTCTGGAGTCAACCAGCTTGGTCCAAATCTTGGCTCTGAATATTTTTCAATTACTCTGTGCGTGAGTTTTCTCATCTATGAAAGAAGGGTGATCATAGTACCTCTTAGCAGGTACTTAAGTCACCTCGAACCTGGCTGCATCTTAGCATCTCCTAAGGAATTTTTTCATAAGAATCTGCTAAGGAGATTTTTTCTTATATGTTATAAAAAATATTATTTATGTTAATTTTTGTTTTAAATAAGAATCTGCTAAGGAGATTCTTTTTTATAATACATATTTTATGCAAAATTTTATGTATGCTAATTTTTGTTTTAAATAGTTTTACAGTTACAGAAGAGTGACAAAAATAGTACAAGGAGGTCACATACCCTTTATTCAAACTATCCCCTACCGCTGATAGTTTGCGTTACTATGGTAACATAGTTACCATAAGTAGCCACACTTTTGGTGTCACCAAAGGCCCCTGTGTCATCCAGTAGGCACGACAATGCCATAAACTATAGGCATCACTGAGATTTTACCAGTGTCTCCACTAACCTCCAGCATCCCTTTACATTTACTTGTCATATCCCCTTTGTCTCTTCAAATCTGTGACGTTCCTCAGTCTCTCCCTGTCTTCCATGACCTTGACACTTTCGAAGAGTGCTAGTCAGGGAGTTGGTAGAAAGTTCCTCACTTCGGGTTAGTGTACTATTTTCCCATCCTTAGACCAGGGTTGTGCATTACAGGAGAAGATACCCCAGAACTAGGAAGCCCTTCTCAGCATTTCATAGCTGAGGTTCGAAATGTCAACAGGGCTTATTATTAGTGATATAATCCTGGCTTGCTTGGTTAAGGTGTTGTCCTTGTTAAGGTTTAACCCAGGGTAAAGTTACTATTTTTCCCACTGTCATTAATAAGTAACTTGGAGGAGATACTTTATGCAAACAGCCTTTTTGTCCTCACATTTTTCTCTTCCTTGGTACATCTTCCCTGCAACAATCACCTCAGTGTTCTAAGGGTGGTTTTCTAGTCTCTCATTTTTTCTTACATTTCTCAATTCTAATTTTCCACAATAAATACTATTTCTTCTTTCCTGTTTATTTATTTTTTATTTAATTAGGTGTTTGGTGAAGTCATTGTGGGCTCGATGATGTTTATTTTATTGGCTTACTAATCCAATACTCCCATTATTTGTTTTGATACTTAAACCTAAGGTACTTTTCAAAATACCTGTTCCTGGGGCTCTCTCCAGATCACCTGAGGCAGAATCTGTAGAAGTGGAGCACAGGCAATCTATTTGTTTAAAGCTCCCCATGTGCACTAAATATTTAGTTCCTTAATATTTAGTTCCTTACTTCCTTCACTCTCCCCATCTGCCTCCTCCAAACAGAAAAAAAAAATCCTTCTTCCCGTCATTCTGCAGGTCTTATTCCTGCACTGGCCATCAGAGAACTGATGGCAAGCTGTAGCCAGCCATTTGGAGAACTGGCTCTGCCCTAATCTCCATTCCCTTGCCCCAACCACACCCCTCTTAGCTCCATCTGGCCTACAAATGGTACTTGGATCCCAGAATTCCCTTTTAAAACAGCTTCCTCACTTCTTCAGCAGCAGAAATTCAGATGTTATTGTCTGTTTTACTGGGGTCAGGTGAAGGACAAAAAAGCTATGGCAGTCTTTAGAAAGTCAAGTTTAAAAATGAGTCGAGGAATTACAACCTTCAGCTAGGAAGGGCTTTCTAAATGAATGGTGGAGTGGCAGCCTATGGCAGGCTCACAGCCGAGAGAGCTGTTTCAACGGGCCCTGGCTCTGCCTTCCCAAGTCCCACAAAGCACTTTTCTGCTGATAGGACAGTGTATTAAAGTGTGGAAACAACCCTCACTTTCATGAATGCCCGATTTGGACACCTCTGAAATCATAATAACCAAATATATAAATTTAATTCTCTTCTTTAGCTGATCAATATGGAGCCAGATATGTTTTCATTCAAAGAGATGGTCTTCCTGAATCAGGAAATTGATCCTCGAGCTGGTTTCCAATTACTCTCTGTCCCCAGGTGCCAAATCAATCTCATGATATTTTTAGAAACCTAATTGTTTCTTTAGTCAGATTGATGCCAATAATATGTCCAAACTTAGATGAATCAGATTTAAAACCTGACTTGTGATAGAATGAAAGCTTAACCCCAAGTTTACCATGGCAGTGGCTCCCCAGATTATGCCACAGGAGTCTAGGGAGATTTGTCACCCAAGTTGTTATTCCTTTCTGTTTTCTTTTTCTTCATAGTCGTCAGTTCCAGCCTGAGTTTTTTCTAGCATGTATTTTCTATATTGAAAACATCTACTAAAATTTCAGAAGGATTCCAATTTCTAGGGTAAATAAATTAATGAAATCCATAATAGCTAGACCAGGGAGGATCAATGTTTCATGATAGAATATAGAGATACTTCCAAGATAGGTATATTAGAGACGCACAGTATTAATTCAGCACAGCATCTAAGCCAGGGTAAGGGGCATTTACATGCTGCATGACAAAAATAAATCTCTCTTCTGGAAGAACATTAACCCAAGAGGAGAAGCAGCTCAAAGGTTTATTGTTGTCAGAGCCACAAATGCAGCACCCCTCTTGATAAGAGACTTAAGTCCCTGACCCCAGTAAAGTCGCTACTCTAAAAGCCATTTGCGTATTGATCTCTGAAGAAAACCAATAGGTGTCTGGCAGGATGAGCATCTTTGGGAAACCAAGTCAGTGTACTCAGAGGGCAGTCTGAGTGACTGGACGGGGACCTCAGAGTACTAGGCTCTGAAATGAGATTTGCAAACAGCTGAGCAGCCTGGGGCCCGTTGGGGAGTGTAGGAAAGTAGGAAAGCCTGTCTGCTGGGAAACCTTAAGTAGGCTTACTCTCCACTCTTCACTGGCCTAGACTGGATACCAGTCCAAGACAAAGGCACTTTCACGGTTACATATGTTGGTAACCGTACAACCAGGGAACCGCCACCCTTATGTGTTACTCCTGGGTACACTGCCTGGTATTTTCTCTTTGAGGCTGAGATGGAGACTCAGAGGCAGAAGAGTGCTGGGACTATCAGGCTACTCAGCAAGGACGAGGATTTGGAATTTCTAGACCAAGACTCAGACTTTCGGGACCTCTGCCACCTGGAGCCACAAGAGGAACACGGTGGCATGCTGCTGTCTGTCTGCCTCTTTGTCTCCTAAGATCAAACTACAATCACCAATGTTCCACACTTGCAGGAGGAACAAATGCCTTTAGAAGCTTGCTTTTCAGCTTCTAATTCAATATACGCTTCTTTCACTAACAGAAATTCAAAACACATTTACTAAACACCCACCCACTGTTCTAGGAATAAGACTCTGCCCTCATGAACAGATAATACATGAATAAACAACAATTTCAGAGAGCAATTAATGCCATAAATAAAATGAATCTGAGTGATAGGGAGTGAAGGGGGCAGGTGTCGGGGGAGGCTGCTCTGAGGAGGACCCAGTGGTGAAGAGTGGACTCAGGGAGAGAGTGTTCCAGACAGGTGACCTGAGCAAGGTGGAGCCTGGTGGCTCTGACAGCCAGAAAGGCCAGTATGGTGAGAGCACAGTGGACAGGGCCAGACCCTATACCCCTGACAGGCCATGCTCGCCGTGCAGCTGAAGCCTCTGGAAGGTTTGGGGTGTCAGAGTGGATAATGGAATATTTTATTTTGTGAATATGTCTACAGCTACTTATGGTAAGTAGACTGTAAAAAGAGTGGGAAAATATTTTACCTGTGACTTAGTAGCACTGAGTGCCTAAAACCTGCCCCGTAGCACATTTGCCTTCTCTTTGTTCAGTAACGATGGTCACCACGCATATTTTACATCCTCAGAACCTCTCCACAAGCTCATTGCTTCAACATCAGAAAAACCCTTTTCTGAAATTCACTTAACTAGAAAATATGACTTATCCTTATCAGCTTATTGCAGATAACATCTTACCTCCGTCAGTCCGAGGAAAGTTTTTTCTTTAATCAGTTATCTTGTCTTCCTCCTACAGGGATCCCAATCACCCTTCGGTACCTTATCATTATTATGAACCTTTTGGACCCGATGAATGTACAATGTACCTGTCCCATGAGCGAGGACGCAAGGGCAGTCATCACCGCTTTATCACGGAGAAGCGGGTCTTTAAGAACTGGGCGCGGACTTTCAATATTCACTTTTTTCAACCTGACTGGAGACCAGAATCGTTTGCTCTGAGTCACCCAGAGAATAAGCCTGTGTTCTGAGGAATGAGGGCGCTGGACTGTAATCCCAGGTAACCCCTGTACGAGACACAGGGGTCTTGAACATCCTGAGTCACAAGACAGGAAAAGGTAACAGAGGTGGTGCAGAGGACAGCGTCACTTCTCCACAAGTACCACGGACAGCTACCCTCCAGCCTCCACTGCAAAGCAGACAGTTGGTTTGTAAAGAAAAGTCCAAAATTAACACATACGAATGAGCGTTTCTCCTTTCAGAGGTGTTACCTTAGGAGCTGAACACTCATTTTAAAAGCATTTCAGATCTCTTGGTATTGCCTTCAAAACTGAAACACGAGCAACTCAACAATATTAGTCGCATTCCTTTATAGAAACACCGTGTCAAAAGACATTTTTCTATAAAGTGGTATCCTTTCCGGATCTATAACCTTTGCCACCTGTTACACTCTGTATGTGTGATTTATAAAAAGCAGCCTGAAAGCATAGATGATATTTCTGAAGAGCACATCACTGACTTTCATAAAACAAATGTTTAATATTTATTTATTGGGAGTTTTTTAGTGCACTCTAGGCCAGTATTTTTATAGATTATGATTATGTGGTAATTCATCTTCCCTCGCTCTTTAATCCTGAATAACAGTTGGGAATGGCCTAGAACTGGGTTGATGAGTTTCTGTGTTCACAATGCTCACTGTTAGCATGCGATTGGTATTTGACTTAGAAATGTTGCATTGCGTTTTTTGAACCCCTAGGCTTCAGGAAAATTGTTCTTTTCTAGAAAGAATAGCTATGGCATTTTCTAATGTGCAGAAATGTTCCAGAAGGACAAGAATGAAAACCAAAAACGGTATTATTAAAACAAAAAGATGCTAACGAGAAGCTTAAAGATAGTTTTCTTTAGTAATAATTTATACAAGCAACTTTTCTTAAGCCCTAGTTTCCTCTTCCCCAGAATGAGGTCACTGACCTCTTAGGTTGCATCTCAAATCTGAAATTCTGCAGAGCCTCTCGTTGACCTGTCTGAGGACTTTGCCCTTGGAATGATGGGGCTCCAGCATTAGCTGGAACCTCATTTTTTGGTGGCGGGGAGACTTTTATATTCCCATGTTGTTCAGAGACATACTTTCTCCTGCATCTCCACAGGCTAAAAGCTACCCCCTGCTTCTCTTGAAACATCACTACATACACCACATACACACAAAAAAGACATTCTTCTGAGGGATTCCTTGGCTACAAGAGCAAGTAACTACCGTTCCCTATCATACAACTCGTTTATCTTATGAATTGCTTAGACTCACTTCAGATTTCACTACACTTCTTCTTAGATTATATTCACTACCCCTTCCTGGCCTGAAGGTGTATAATAGACTTATTTAAACACTTGCCAAGATCCATTAGTATTATAGATTTTTATTTAAACAAGTAATATTGTTCAAAAGTAGTCTTTAAAAAAATATACTAGTTTTTTTTTTTTTTTTTTTTTGTAGAGACAGAGTCTCACTTTATCACCCTCCGTAGAGTGCCATGGCGTCACAGCTCACAGCAACCTCCAACTCCTGGGCTTAGGTGATTCTCTTGCCTCAGCCCCCCGAGCAGCTGGGATACAGGCGCCCGCCACACGCTCGGCTATTTTTTCTGTTTTCGCAGTTCAGCAGAGGCTGGGTTTGAACCTGCCATATGGGGCCAGCGCCCTACTCAATGAGCCACAGGCACCACCCTACTAGTGTTTTCTTTACACATGGATTAATAAGAGGCACTGGTTTCTCCGACGCCAAATTTGAAAGCACCAGCAGATTTTATTATGTATGGAGACTGACATTATGTCACAGACATGAACTGGCTTGGAATTAAAGAAGTCTCTCACATTACCACTTCTTGTCCTTTAATGGTGTCTAGTGCTGCTGTTGAAATGGGAATGCAGTCATCCAGGTATTCACATAAGAAATACGAAGTGTTATTGTGATGTAGCTTGCCTGGATAAAAGCAGTGAGATCGACAGGGTTGTCCAAAACATACTGCAATGCATTTTTAAATTTTCTCATAATTTTTAAAGGGACTGTGAATTTTATCCAACACAATGTCTTCCACAGCGTGAACTTCGAACATACAGTGTTTTATGAACAGATAAAAGAAGTATGAATTTTATACAATTTTTTTAATAGGCCACCTGAACAATCACTTGAAGGGATTGTGGCTTACATGTAAATGGCTCCTTTGACAACTCCTGTATCTATGGACTTTTGGAAAGGCACAGCTAGGACGTGTGAGAATGTAACGATATCGGCTAATCTAATAATAGCTCCCATTCCTGGGCATTCAGGCTGTAGATTGTTCTTTCTAACAACAACAAAAAGAAGACCATCATGATAGTTCTGTCTTTTTCGTAACTTCTACCACTCAAATACTCAAACGAACGAAAAACAACCAAATCCTGAAGCCCTGGATTTGCCAGGAAATATTTTAAATCTACGTGTAGCTAGGATATGTGAATTCATATTCTTGAAAAACTATGGTGTAAATAAGTGTAAGACATTATCATTTGGGTCATGGTTTTATTATAGCATTAAACTAAATGCCTAGATTTCTGATAGATTTGGTGAAGGACCCGGTTGTGGGCAAACTGAATTCTCATCTTGCCACTACCATTTCATGACTGTCGTCTGAACACCACTCAATCCCATTAAACATAAACTCCGTTATAAAAGATGACTACGAAACCATGTTTATAGGCCTCCATGATTGCAATACCTGGTTGCGTCGGAAGCCTAAGTCACGCCCGTTAGGTTACGTACCTTTTTCTCCTCTCCCAGCTGTGTCATCAGCTTCCTCCCAGCTTTTAAGGCCATAGTAATACAATGCCACAGCTGGCAGATCCACGGCTTCTGTTATTTCAACGCAAGAACATTTGGCAGAGGCCATTACAATAGATAGCCATTATGGGCAAAGATACAGGAATTCACAAACAAAATCAATCACTTCAAATGGCCCATAAAAAGAGGAATCTCACATTTAATATTCCACAGTAAATATTCACCCAAGAAAGCGTACATTAAAAGAACATTAGGAGGTAAATATCCAGTGTGCTGCGTGGGACTTAGCTGTGTGATTTCCATTACCGTTAATGGGTGTTTGGCAACTAAGTCCTTGTGCTTCGCTAACCCTGGTGTGTACTCATGACAGCTAGATATGAAATCCGGGCAATTCAGGAACTGCTAAGGTCATAATCTTTTCTTCAAAAAAGTAAATGAAAGCAAAACACAAAGTACTGTACCTAAAAGAGAAATCTGTGTGTGATCTCTCGGAAGCCTCGGGTTACTGCCAAGTTTGTGTATCAGACTCTGAACGACACGTCTCAACATGGATTATCTTTGTTATCTGAAGTTTTCTCTCCATTACTGATCTACTTGAATTACAATAGAATGGGAGAAAATAATCTAATTTGGAATAAAGACTCCCTTCAAAAATTACAATTATTAAGGCTAAGATGGGTGGATTGCTTGAGCTCAGGAATTTGAGACCAACCTGAGCAACAGCGAGACCCCTTCTCTACTGAAAATGGAAAAACTAGCCAGGTATAGTGGGCCATGCCTGTAGTCCCAGCTAGTCCAGAGGCTGAGGCAAGAGGATTGCTCAGGCCCAAGAGTCTGAGGTAGCTGTGAGCTATGACGCCATGGCACTCTACCCAGGGTGACAGAGTGAGACTCTGTCTTAGAAAAAAGAAAGAAAGAAAGAAATTAAAATTATCGACTTAAAAGTTAAATGAATGCCATATAAAAGTAGAAGGAAGAAGTTGAAATTGTTAGGATTGAGACAGTGCTATTTAAAGGCATATGTATTCCATACTTATGTAGAACCTGCCTAAATATTTGCCCTTGTGTAAGGGAAACCTGATTTCAGAAATACACCCTGGATTCCACCAAAGTTGTACTTCAAACTGTTAAACAGAGGGCCCCTGAGAGAAGGGTGTGTGCTGCTAAGTCTCTGGCCCTGCCGTGTTAGGAGGCGATGTTAACATTCTCCGTGTTTCCCATCTGACCCAATCATTTCTTCCATTCTCATTGCTTCTCTCTTGACCCTCATCCTGTCACTTGTCCCATTTTCTCCCTGTCTTCTTTTGTCCACAGTGTGCTCCTAAACCAGCAGTCTTGGGGCTGTTAACGTCGTCCTTGCAGGATTGGTAACTAAAGACCTGCCTGGGAACAAGTCTAGGGTGGGCCCTGCCAGAGTGATGCCCATGGTGGGTGGAGGAGTAGCTTGGCTGCAGGGCAACGTGCTTCAGAAGTACCATCCTGGGGTGCCCTGGGCCAGGGAGGGGCAGAGGAGGGACTGCAGAGAGGCAGGCTTTCAGTGCTAATGCCAAGGCGATCCCGGGCACTAGGACAAGGGGCGCCTCTATCAGAGGGCCACCTCGAAGTGCAATAAGCTGTGAGGTGGGTGTGTGATACAATCGCGTGGGCTTTACTTCAGGATGGAAAGAACTAAGAGCGCTTAGCAAGGCTTAAAAATGAACAGAAGTCATCCCTCTCTTCTACCTAACTCATCCCCCACCTACTCAGGGTATTGAAATGCAAATGCAAAAAAAAAAAAAAAAGACTGAAATCTTGTTTCTTTCTACACAGTGCCCTAGTATTATATGCTACCTTGGACTGTCCTTTGTCTTTTCATGTATGTGTCTTGTTAGTGTAATTAGATTGTAAGCTCCTTGAGGGCAGAGACTGTTTCCCCTCCCTCTCTGTAGCCTCATACCTAGTATAGTGCCTTGCACACAATAGGCGCTCAATAAATGTCTGTTGTTGTTGATGACCTCTTAATCTTGGCCCCTTGGATTGTTAAATTGGGCATAAATACATTTTTCTATTTTAAAAGTACAAGAACTACAATAGATTATAATATAGTTAAATTTTAAGTGGGGTTTTAAAGGGTTAATTCTTAAACCAATAACATTTTTAATCAACAGACCTGACCTAGATTTGGGTGGGATAATGTTGCTGAATTCATTAGGCTTGCTAATGCTGGCTGTACCAAGCACACAGGTGAAGTAAAGTTCAGCAAGCTTTGTGTTTTCACTGTTAGCAAACTGCTCTTAGCACAAATTAAATTTAATATTGACAAACGCGCTACCATCTGCAGAAAGGCGGAAGAACAGCTTGGGCTCTGACTTCTGTGGTTCGGCTACAAAAGGAAGGCTGAAACGAGACAAGTTATAACTGTTTTAAAACTTGACAGCTTCCTAAAGCTGCTGGGAATCCAACTGGTGGTTATTGAGGATCTATAAAAATTAAGTATACATTTATCTTGAAAACAAAAGCACCGTTTTTGTTCCCATGAAGCAGATCTCAAATGGTTTCATCTCTGCCAGAATGTCAGGGAAAGGAGAACACTTGGGAAAAGGTGTCTTCAGGGGAGCATCCAGGCTCCTGAATCTTGCTGTGGCCATCGAGCACCTGCTTTTCAATCACCTCCAACTTCAGGAGAGGGCAACAGGCCAAGGTGAGTTAACTGCCCCAGAGGGCCTCTCCAAGGGACCATGTCATTATCTTATTGAGCACATGGACACTTCCAAGACACCCCCTTCATCGTCTACTCTTCCACATACTAATTTCATTGTGCGATCTCAATTTCATTTTTAAAGCATAGGAAAAGGGCTAGAAAACATTGCTTTAAACTTCGAGAGTGCTTAATTCTGAGTGGATAGGATTATAGATTTTCTCATATTTTCAAAATTTTATTACCATCACAAAATAGTATTTCACAAAATTTTAAGAATGTCTTTACTCACTACATTGATCATCTCAAGTGCTGACGTCTTTAGCTCTTTAATGTCAAACCAGATGCAGGATATCTGTGGGATGGGATCAAAATCTTTACAAGTATATTGTATCTAGCGTGCTTTGCACAATGTCATGTGTGACATACATTATTTTGCCATAAATCTATTATCCCATTTTGCAGATAAACTGAGACTAAAAGAAAGAGGTGGTCTCTCTGGCCCCCTGGACAATGAAGATGAGAGCAGATTCACAGCGTGGCACCTACCAAGTGCCCTTCCAGCTGCTTTGCATAACAAATGCATTTAATCCTCACAAGACTCCCATGAAATGTGTTCTTTTAACATTCCCCTTTTACAGATGCAATCATAGAGCCACAAGACCCTTCAATAGCTTACCTGAAGTCATACCTATGAAGAGAAAAAGAGAGATTAGAAGCCAGAGGGTCTTCTCTGGAGTCCCTGGCCTTGGTCACCAAGTACTTCTTGGCAGAACAATAATCCTATAGGCAACAATTTCTATTACAGTGTTCATCCAGTAATATTGGACACATATCAGATAATATGTGATGAATAAGTAAATTATGAAGCAAAAAATAAGGATAGTCCTGCCACCCTTGAAGCTACCACAGTGTTTCTTCTATTGTGTTGAATTTTCTGTTTACTATTCTCTTGCTTTCTAAATACTTTTATTACACGTAGATATCTGAAAATACAATATCTTTTAGTTTTGCATATTTGTAAACATTATAAGACTGTTTATAACAATGTCTCCTGTCTTCTGAAACTTGCTCTTTTCCTAAGATTCATCCATTTCCTGTGCATATAACTCCAGTTTATTTTCGCTATTGTATAATCCCGTTGTGTGAATATACCATGGTTTATTTTTATCCATCCTTCTGTCAGTGAACATTTGGGTTATCTGCTTGCTACTAATATATACAATGCTTTTATAAACATTCTTAGAAAGTTCTTCTAGTACATGTATACATGTTTTAGAGTGCATACTAGGAATAAAATTGTTTGCATGTTCATGATACTGCCAGATTATTTTCTGTAGCGGTTAGACATCTTATTCTCCTACTGATAGAACTTATTCTTCTAGTGGTAGATACCCACATCTTTGCCAACACTTGGTATTTCCAGACTACATTTTTGCCCAGCCAGTAAATGTAAATTATATCTCATTATGATCTTAACTTGTATTTCCCTTATTCCTTAAGAGGTTTAGGATTTTTTTTTGCTATGTCTATTCTCCATTAGTGTTACTTCATCTGTGAAATAACAATTCATCTTTGTCCACTGTTCTCCTGAATTATTTCATTTTTTTTTCTTGTAAAGAATTCTTCATATTTCAATGTCATGTTTTCTATCTAATGAGATTAGAGGTTCTTATTTCTTATTTAATAAATCATCCACTGTTTCTAATCATTAAGTATTTTCCTGTATTCTATTCTAAAGATCTCAAAGTTTTTGTCTTTCACATGGTAATCAAGGATTTTTTTTTGTAATGTGAGAACTCATTTTTGTTGTTATATAGATAGATACCAACTGTCCCAGCATCGTTCACTGAAGAATTTAATTTTCTCTAGTTATCTGAAATCAAATTTCCATATATGTGGGGATTTATTTCTGTTTTCTGCATTCTGTTCAGTTCTAATCAGATTGTCCATCCCTGTACTAATACTAATCAGTCTTAATCACTATAACTTTATCATGAGTTTTGGTATTTTATAGAGCAATTTCCCCCTCATCTTATTCTTCTTCCTGATAAATGCTTTGCTTATTCTTTCTTATTTTTTGTTACTAATTTTTACTGAGGTATCAATTTCATTCAGTAAGTACACAAACCTTATATAGAGAGATTGATGACATTTCATATATCTGTGCACCCAAGCAACCACTACAAAATCAGAACATGGTACACTTCCAGGACCCCAGAAGGCTCACTCATG
This sequence comes from Perodicticus potto, assembly GCA_963574655.1. Lineage (NCBI taxonomy): Eukaryota > Metazoa > Chordata > Mammalia > Primates > Lorisidae > Perodicticus > Perodicticus potto. Next base: position 23,287 of record CAUYRH010145166.1, read on the forward strand.
CTCCCTTCCAGCCAATCTCCCCCTCAAGGGTCACGACCATTCTGACCTCCACAATGTAGATATCTTCTGCCCATTTTTAAATGTCATACCAATGGAATCGGGTCTGTACTTTTTTCATGTACCTTTCAGTCAAAGTTATGTTTGTAGGATTTATCCCTGTTGATGGAAGTGGCAATGTAGCAATTGTCCTTTCTCCACAGCCGTTTAGTTTGCATCAGAACTACTAATTCTGATATTGGCGGTCTTTGGGGTAGTTTCCAGTTTAGCACTACTATGAACACAGCTACTGTGAACATTCTTAGACATAGTTTTTGTTGGTGGACGCAGTCCATTCAGACTTCTATAATAAAGTGCCATAGACTAGGTTGCTCATAAATGACAGAAATTTATTTCTCACAGTTCTTGAGGCAAGAAAGTCCAAGATCAGGGTGCCGCTATGGGCATGTTCTGCTGAGCCCTCCTCCACACTGTAGACCGCTATCTTCACATTTTAGGCTCACATGGTGGGAAGATGGCAAGAGGGATATTTGAGGTCTCTTCTAAAAAGGTCACTACTCCCAGTCACAGGGGCTCCCCCCTCATTACCTAATTACTTCCTAAAGGCCCACCTTCTAATGCCAACCCCTTGGGGAACAGGCTGCTGCTGATGAAACTGACACATGTTCAGGTTGTAAAAGCAGCCAGAGTTCATTTCTTTTTTTTTTTTTTTTTTTTTTTTTGAGGCAGAGCCTCAAGCTGTCACCCTGGATAGAGTGCTGTGGCATCACAGCTCATAGCAACCTCCAATTCCTGGGCTCAAGTGAGTCTCTTGCCTCCGCCTCCCAAGTCGCTGGGACCACAGGCACCCGCCACAACGCCTGGCCATTTTTTGGTTGCAGCCATCATTGTTGTTTGGTGGGCCCGGGCTGGATTCGAACCCGCCAGCTCAGGTGTACGTGGCTGGCGCCTTAGCCCGCTGAGCCACAGGCGCCAAGCCCAGAGTTCATTTCTATTGGATAAATGGCCAGGGGTAGAATCATTGAGTCACTGGGCTTTGGTAGATCTTTCCAAATGGTTTTCTAAGATAGGTGAACCAGTTTACACTCCTACCAGCAATGATAAAAAGCACCAGTTACATCACATACTTGTCAACTTTTGATATTGTCTGTCCTTATAAAATTAGCCCTTTTGCAGGCTGTATAATATCTCATTAAGCTGTCAGATTTTATTTCCTTGATGACATTGAGCATCTTTTCATATACTTATTAACCGTATGCATATCTTCTTTTGTGATGTGTCTGTTCAAAGCTTTTGCCCTTTCTTTATTCGGGTTGTCATGTTTTTCTTATTTATAGGAATTCTCCATATACCCTTGATTCAAAGGCCTTACTTGGATGTAGTTACTGCAGTGTGTAGTTTGCCTTTCACCATGATAATAGGATGTTTTGGTGACTAGAAGTTCTTAATTTTAATAAAATGCAATTTGTCAACATTTTGTGTATAATATAATTTGTGTCTCATTTAAAAACTTTTTACTTAGTTCAAGGTCATGAAGGTAATCTCTTCATGTTTTCTTCTAGAAATATTATTTTTTTTCTTGTTTTCATACTTGAATTTATGGCCTTGAAGGATGATGTGAGGTGGTCAAGATTCCTTTTTCTTCCCTTAGCTAATCTAATTGACATAGCACCATTTATTATAGGTACCACCCTTTCTCCACTGAATTAGAATGGTGTTTGGTGACAAATCGGATTACCATATATGTATTGGATTGTGTCTTGACTCTGAATTCTATCCCATATTTTCATCCTTATATCATTAACACATTATCTTAAGTATTATAACTTCATAGTTCTTGATATTTAGAAGTAGAGAGTATCTGTATTATTTATTTTCTTCATTATTGCTTTAACTATTCTTAGCACTTTATATTTCCACAAACAATTTTAGACTAAGCATAATTTTCCATATTTAATAAAAACCACTAAGCTTTTCATTGGGATTGCATTGATTCTATGGATCAGTTTGTTGAGGACTGATTCTATACTCCCATGAGTACAAAAGGAATTGTTTTATATAGAAGACTTTCATATTCTTTCTTCTATTTGTTTCTAGGTATTGACAGATTTGTTTGGTGCTATTATAAGTGATATTTTGTCAGTTTTATTTTCAACCTATTTGTTAGTATGTAGAAACACAATTGATTTTTGTATATTGATCTCATGTCCAGCAATAGCTTAGTAAAGTTAGTGATTCTAAAACATTGTTTGTAGATTCTTTGTATTTTCTTCATGCTCCTGTGCATACTGACAATTTTATTCCCTCCTTTTCAATATGTATATTTCTTATTTTCTTATCTTACTAAGACTTTAGTCTAGTGTTGATCAGCAATTATAAGAGTGATCATCTTTATTTTCTTTCCAACCTCAGGGAAAATTGTTCAATATTTCATCATTAATAACAATGTTAGTTATATGTTCTTCATCTGAATTACTCTATCAGATGAAGACGGTTCCCTTCTATTCCTACTTTGCTAAGACTAGTTTTAATGTGTTGAATTCAAATAAGTGATTATTCTGCATCCATGAAAATAGGAATATAAATTCTCTCCTTTGTTTCTATAACTGTGTTGAATTACATTGGATAAAGAAGCAAACTGAGGCACAATAAAATTTTCAAGAGTTTCTTTGAGTAAGCAGCAATTCATGAATAAGGCAGCTCCAGAAAAGCAGGGGTCCAAGGGTTCCTAATGAAGAAGGTTAGGGACAGGCTTTTATAAAAGTGAATGCAGAAGTAATACAAAGGAAATATTTGTTTGGTTACAGTTACAAAGTTGTCTTATTTGGTCTATCACTGGAAGGTCCCTGGTTATATATAGGCAGTCCTCGGGTTATAGACAACCTGATTTACAGTGTTCCATATGGGCTCCAAGGTTCCCATAAGGATACTTTATAAGTAAATAATTATAATAATTCAGGAACCAGTTTCTTCTGTGTGTGTAAATGACATCACATGGCATGAGCAGCTCATTGGTGCAGCGTCTTTACATGGGCTAGTCTCACTGATGGAGTAGCAGCCTATCTTCTATTTTTTATTGAGGCTTCTTTCTATGTTCCAGAATGTTATCTATTTTGATGGAAACCCAAGAAGATGAAGAACCAGAAGATCCACAGCCCAAAAAGTTTACAACAAAAGAAGTGGCCGAAGTCTTTTATCTCAGTGAATCAGGATTTGCTAAGTTTGAGGAGCAAAATCCCAATGTTGAGCAGCTTAAAGCGGCTACAAGGCCATTTGTCATGAAAAAAAGGAAAAGGTTGTGCAACCAACCCTAGATATCTTTCTCAAAAAGACTGACTTCTTTTTAATGTTCTGTTTGTTTGAACTAAAAGAAAGCACAATAGTTTCTATAACTTATTATTATAGCACAGAAGTATTATTGTTTTTATTATTATTACAATATTATTCTGTATTTTTTTTTGAGGCAGGATTTTGCTCTGTCACCTGGACTAGAGTGTAGCAGTGTCATCATAGCTCACAGCAACTTTAAAATACTAGGCTTAAAAATCCTCCCAAGTAGCTGGGACTGTAGGGATGCACCACCACGCCTGGATAATTTTTCTATTTTTTGTAGAGACAGAGTCTTTTGCTCAGACTGGTCTCAAACTCCTGATTGATCTTCCTTCCTTGGCCTCCCAAAGTGCTAGGACTACAGGTGTGAGCCACTACACCTAGCCTTAGTGAGCCATTATAGTATTATTATTGTTATTACTATTGCCATTAACGCACGATTCATCAAGGATTAGAGTTACATATGAATGCAACCTGAAGACATTCTCAGGAATGTATCTTCTCTGTAACCCAGGGACTGCCTATGTTGGCTGCTTCTGACTGAAGGAGCATCAGATATTTACAACAAATAACTCAAGTTAGATTGTGCCTATGGTTGAAAATCCAGCAAGGTTAAGGTCACTTGAGCTTGAGTAGCTTTGTCCACTGATGGATTCTTCAGGTCAGTCTTCATGTTAGTTTACTTAAACACATTGATTGTCAAATGTTCAGAAACACTTACATTACTGAAATAAACCCCACTTGGTCATTATGTACTACCCTTTCTATATATTACTATATTTAAGTGCCATTTTTTTAAAGGACTTTCAAAAAGATGGAGACTTTACATCTTTTGTACTAACCTGGATTGAGGTGGAACACATTCTTCTTAGTAAAGCATCACAAGAATGGAGGAGCAAGAATCCAATGTACTCTATTCTAACATGAAGGCAGTAGATGAGCTAATACGAGGGGGGGTAGGAGAGTGAGCAAGTGGAGAGAGGGGAGGAGGGAGGACACTGGGGAGTCAACGGTCTATGACACACCACTCGGGGGTGGGACACAATTATAGGAGGGACTTCATCTAACAAATGCAATCAGTGTAACCTAATTCTTTGTATCCTCAATGAATCCCAAACAGTAAAATAATATATAATAATAAAAAGACTTTTACAAGAGTGTTCACAAGATAGCTTGGTCTATAATTTTTCTTTCTTGTATTAACTTTTTCAGGTTTTGATATCAAAGTTATTAATGGATTGGACAGTATTTCTTCTTTTTCTATTTTGTGTAAGAGTATGCATAATATAGGTTTTGGAAGTGTTTGGAAGAATTGAAGCCATTTGTGTGAAGTTATTTTAAATTATAGATTCAGTATCTTTAGAACAATAAATTTCACTCCTCAAGTTCCCTCCCAGGCCCACTGGATATTTTCCTACCCAAAGGCTACATTACAAGGTTAAGCAGTGCCAATTTGTATAAAAGTAAAAGTGGGGGGAAAAAGCAATAGCATACACACATAAACATATCACAGCCAAAGATTAAAAAAAAATGCAATGCTACTTCAGCCCTCATTTCAGTAGTTAGCTATAAGATCATAGCTGATAGCTCTGGCTTGTGTTTCCTTTGCCCTTGGCCAGAAGGTCAGTTGGTCAATTCTCCATCTGGTAGAATATAGAAGGGTAAAGTCTTTATTTTGATTGCTATAGTTTTTCATTAACCTTTACTATTACTGGTCATGGAACAGCTCTGGGGCATCATAGAGAATCCCCTGGGTCCCACATTTCCTTCTTGGCCCCAGTGTATAGCAGCAATTCAATTTCCCTTTGGTAATTGGAATCAGTCACTCCAGTCAGTAGGGTAACCTCTTATTTGGGGCCTGTTAGTTTAGTGATCAGCCTCCAAGGACCAGGCAGTCTTCTCTTCAAATTCAGTGAAATGACTGGTGTGTCTCCTGATGAAAGCCTCATCCCCACCCCAAATTATGATCTCAGATTAACAAAGCCCGAAGTTGTCAAGTACAAGAAGCAGAGACTCTGTTAATGGAGTATCAGGTGCACCAGAGAGAGGATCCACTCTCACTTTCAGCCCTGTCCCCAGGGCTATGCCACCTGGTCAGGGGGGAGACAGCACCGCGTATGCGATGGCCTCTGATGCAGAGCCCACACAGCCCTGAGGGTAAAATGGAACCCTCACCACCCACCTGGTGGCATAACTGAGTCTTCAGTAAACCATTTCATCTTCAGTTAGGCCAGCCGTTTCAGGGCTACAGGGCACGTGGTAAAGTCAGTTAATTCTAGGGGTGTAACATCACCGTGATTCCTTTGCTGTGAAATGAGTTCCTTGATCAGACTCACTGGTGAGGAGCATGGCATGATGCAAAAATTGCAAGGTATCTGAGTCCGCAGAGGCTGGTGCTGGTGGAGGCTGTAAGCAGGGAATGCAAGTCTTATTCAGGCTGGTCTTGAACTCAGCCAGGATGCCCGGCCTCATGGCTATGATTCCATACCCAGTACATGGCTATATAAATGAGGATGAATTTTTGCCCACTCTGTAATGAAGGAGACAAATATGATCGACATAGTCTTGGGTGGTAGGATCCACTGTTGGGTCATGGAACAGCTCTGGAGCATCATAGAGAATCCCCTGGGGCCCACATGTCCTCCTCTCTATGATGCCCCAGACCTGTTCCATGACCCAACAGTGGGTCCTACCACAAAATGGCTGAAGAGAAGCCTGAGTGGGAAGAGCCTGAAAAGGAGCAGCGGATGCAGAAAACCTAGGAAGAGAGCCACAGGCCCTGCAGGCAGAGTTGGGAACATTTCTAAAGGGGGACTTAAAGAGGGAAGGTTAGAACAATATGAGAAGCTTCCATTGGGTTCCATGGCTGGATCACTAATATTAGTAAAGAAAACAGTGTCAGGGGAGTGGTAGAAGCAGAAGCCAGATAAGAGGGCTTCTCAAGGAAGGTATGGCAGAGAAGCCAAGTGTGAATGTAGTTCCCATTCAAAGTAATAATAGCCATGAGGGTGGGCACCCTGGCTGAATTCAGACCCAGACATCATCTCTAAAACTAGCTGGCTCGGCGCCTGTGGCTCAACGGGCTAAGGCACCAGCCACATACACCTGAGCTGGCGGGTTCAAATCCAGCCCGGGCCCACCAAACAATACGGCTGCAACCAAAAAATGGCCTGGCGTTGTGGCGGGCGCCTGTAGTCCCAGCTCTTGGGAGGCATAGGCAAGAGACTCGCTTGAGCCCAGGAATTGGGGGTTGCTCTGAGCTGTGATGCCACGGCATTCTATCCAGGGTGACAGCTTGAGGCTCTGTCTCAAAAAAAACAAAAAAACTAGCTGGCCACTGTAGTGGGCACCTACAGTCCCAGCTTCTTGGGAGACTAAGGCAAGAGGATCAATTGAGTCCAAGAGTTTGAGGTTGTTGTGAGCTATGATGCCACAGCACTCTACCCAGGGCAAGAAAGAGAGACTCTGCCTAAAAAAAAAAAAAAAAAAAAAAAAAAAAAAAAATAAAAGCTATTAAATGAAGT
>CAUYRH010145168.1:0-13071 GCA_963574655.1 Perodicticus potto
ATCTCTGTTAACTGTGTTTTCTAGTTCTAGAATTTCATTAAGCTCTTTTTCAAAGGAAAAAAGAAAACCTTTCTCTTGATATGTACCTTGTTCACTAGACACTCTAACGCAGTGATCATAATTGTTTTATAGCCTGTCTGATAATTCCAACATCCATGTCATCTGTCTGATAATTCCAACATCCGTGCCACTGTAGCGGGCACCTGTAGTCCCAGGTATTTAGGAGGCTAAGATAAGAGAATCACTTGAGCCCAAATGTTTGAGGTTGCTGTGAGCTGTGACACCACAGCACTCTACCTAGGGCAACAAAGGGAGACTCTGTCTCAAAAACAAAACAAAACAAATTATTATTTTTATCAAAAATAACAAATATTTGAATTACTTGGTCTTAAAATATTTGTGTATAAAATACATATATAAGCATGGGCTGTGGAGTAATAGAATTTCTTTGAAAAAAAAATAAGAAATGACCCTTCATAACCCATTAGTTATTTCTGTTTTGAACTACAGGCTATTTTATCAGAAATATGGAATCCATATCATTTTTGTCACATCGCTCTGTTCCCCTTATTTCTGTTTGTTTGTTTCTTTCTTTCTTTATTGTCTATGTGGATGGCAATAATCTATATGCCCTGAGTGTGAATCTCTTGTTGTTAATATTGAACCACAAGTTCTAACTAAATCTTGTTGGAAACTTATAAGCTGATTTAGACCTCGGTCCAGAGACATGGCATTCTGTTCTTGTTCAGTTCATCTGATAATCCTGGGACTCGAAGACAAGATCTGTCTGAGGCTAAGGGTAAAACTTCTCATATTGCATGTATGATGCTGCCATGCTCCAAACCTCATTCTGGTATTTTAGTAAAGGTACTTATCAAATATGAAATATCAACATTGTGTATAACATTAATTCATCTGATCAACATATATTCAAGGCTTACCATGTGACTTGAACTCTTTCAAAAAGATTGAAGATTCCCCTATAAACAAGATAAAATCACTTCCCTTACTAAACTTCATTTTAGAATGAAGGAGATGCATAACAAACCTGTGAAAAAAAGTATGTAATTGCCTGAATGAACCTTTAATAATCATTCTAAACTTTAACTATGCATCATTTCAATTTAGTCATTGCCAGTCTGAGATCTGAGGCAGTGTCTTAGTTCAGGCTAGTTGTGGATCTGTGCCTGAATCGTGTGCCTTAACGTGACAACTGTCCTCACTCTGTTAAGCCAGGAAGGCCCCACTATGCATAAAAACACATTAAGAAGGGTGAATAAATAGCTGAAACTCTTTAAATATTGCCCCATTTGCTACTCTACCATCTAAAGAGAGGAAATGGTTGCAAGGGCTATTTAAAGACTAACCTCCATGATAGATTTTCCTCTTACCGCTAAAGTGGCTTTTGTTCGCACAGCTGTTTTCAGAACACTTCTGAAAGACTCTACCTGCCTTTTTCCTCTTAATATATAAAGTATGTGCTGTGCTTTGAGTCTATTAATAAAGCACAATAGGGTTGTTCTGACCTTGATTCCTTATGGAAGAACCCCATTCGGGTTGTCGATGCAGCTTCTACAGCTGGTTTGAAATATTAGCTGTCTTCACAAGCAGGAAAGCAGCACCATACCACATTTTGCTACATTTGGTTTGGACATAATGCATTTCCATCCAATTCTTCAGATTTCATGTCCTAACATTCGCTAATTGACACCATATTCCCGGTAAAAATTTTGCCCAAGTCTGAACTGTGGAAAATGAAGCAATTTAAGTTTCAAGGACAAGTTGGCAGAGAGAGGAATAGAGCATTATTAAAGAGAAAATCCTTATTAAAAAAAAGAAAGAAAATCAGGGTATAACAATTTGAGCCAGCATTCAAAATTACAACTGTGCTTTATCAATTACCATAAAATTTGTTAGCTTAAGTTTTGATGGAGATTGACATATTCCATGGCCATGATGCCAATAGAAAATATACTGCATGAAAAGTTAAAAAAAAGATGGACATGAACATCTAATTCATCATGCCTAATTAAGTGTACTGAATTATTAGCTTCAATTGTTGTGAGTGTCATCTCCTTTGATGGCATCGGCCATGTAATAGAAGACTGTCACAGTCCCAGTTGTCTGTGGGTCTGTGATTGATCAATTTTTGACAACAAAGAAATGTTAACAGGGCTACATGGTGAGGCAGTCACTGGAAAAATACCTTTCACAATGTTTCCACCTAATTGTGGAGCACACCGTCTCCACACATGATATAGCAACACGATTAAATTTCCTTTTGCTCACATTTAGTGGGACGCATGGGGTTGTGCAGAAATCAATGGGGGATCAGGCTCCTGGAAAATTACATACTTGAAGAATTAATGAACTATAATTCCGTATTACGTTCTCAATCATACTGTGCTTCCCTTTCATTAATGGAACTAAATTGGTTTTCCATAGACACAGTCCTTTTAAAAAATGCAATCATGCTTTTGTTCAGATAACAAAAAAAGATACCTGGTTTTTGGATGGGGCTTGTTCTATCATGAAACATGTCAGCAGGAAATTTACAGGGAAGAATTTATCTGCTGTGTTAACTCAACTTGTTGAAGTGCCTGAAAATTAGCTTTTAAATGCTTGGCTGAAAATTGTAACTAATTTCTCAGTCCTTATTCTTTTTAAAGAGAAAAAATATTTTTGAGTTAGATAATACTATATGATAGCATGATAAAGTTTTGTCTGAGTTGAGTGAACTTTCTTTTTTTTAGAGACACAACTTACTTTATTGCCCACTGCAGAGTGCTGTGACGTCACAGCTCACAGCAACTTCTAACTCCTGGGCTTTGGCGATTCTCTTGTCTCAGCCTCCCAAGTAGTTGGGACTACAGGTGCCCCTCAGAATGCCCGGCTGTTTTTTTGTTACAGTTTAGCCAGGACCAGGTATGAACCTCTACCCTCGGTATATGGGGCCGGCGCCCTACCCACTGAGCCACAGGTGCCCCCCTTTAGAGTGAACATTTTATAAATATTTTTGTAGATCAAAATTTAGTTAAGATTCAGAATGCTTTTAGTATCTTTAGTATTTCAGGTTCTTCATATTGTTTCTGGGTCTGAAGGCCTAAAAGTATTTGGACATAGTGTTCATGCTTTATAAAATTGAAGCCTAAGACAACTTTAAAATCTTTGAGAGGTTTAAAACAGAGCCATTTATAAACTCAAAATAAGAGTATTTACATTTATTTGTCAGTGATTAGCTAAAGAAAGCAGTGCACCATGCTAAACATAGTGTAGATGTTGCTCTCCAAATAACAGGCTAGCAACCAGGTGTGGTGGCTCACACCTGTAATGCTAGCACACTGGGAGGCCAAAGTGGGTGGATTGCTTTAGCTTAGGAGTTCAATGAAAGCAGCCTGAGCAAGAATGAGACCCCGTCTTCACTAAAATAGAACAACTAGCCAGGCGTTGTGGCGGGCGCCTTTGGTCCCAGCTTCTTGGAAGGGTGTGGCAAGAGGATTGCATGAGCCCAAGAGTTTGAGGTTGCTGTGAGCTATGATGCCATGGCACTCTATCCAGGGCCACAGAGTGAAACTCTGCCTCAAAAAAACAAATAAATAACAGGCTAGCTATATTTCAGTATGCTATATATATGAGTGTGTAGATATAATAATACATACACACAACGTATTATGTATTACTTATTATATATGTGTGTGTAGATATAATAATACCTACATACAGCGTATTATGTATTACATACATACGCTGTATGTATATGTAGTGTGCATATAGAAAATGTGTGTAAATGGAGATAATATATACACTATTTCAGAATCACAAATGAGCCTTTTGTACTATAACTTTGTGAAAATTAAGTTCTATCAGGATTCACATGTTACAAATAATTTCATTACTTTCTGATACTCTAATTATTTTGTACGCCACCTCAAATTCTAGCCTGTGAAAGTCAAGTCAAATTGCTTTCCCTTTTAAATAATTCTCTTTTAAATACGATAGTGGTAACATGATAAACTGTAATAATATAATGCCATATTCTAGATGAATCAAATCCCTATGTTTCCATGTTCTTACTACTGTGTTTCATTTTCATGATATCAAATCTCAAATACAAGTTCAGTCGGAATAGAACTAATGCATCTCAAATATGGGAATAACCCAATTACATAAAAATCAATATACAGTTTTTGTTATTAAATAAGCCATGATTTAGAAATAAATTATTTAAGGTGGGTTCTCACTATATGATTCTGCACCCTTTTTCATGAAACTGTGATGATCAGCTAGTTTTGAACTTTTTCCTTAAACTGAGCTTCATTCCTGCCACCAAACCACAGTGAATGTCATTTCTTTTACAGTCTTACAGCATGTATCAAATGAAGTCCCTTTTTTGGTTCAACCTTTGTTTTATCCACACAGCTTTTGATATCTCCAGGCTTGCCAGTAAGGCCAACCACACACAATACATTTTTCCTTTTAAAGTCACCATAGCTGACCACCTCCCTTCATAAGTTGTTCTAATTTTCATCAACATGCAGCTCATGGACGTATCAGAACAGTGCAAAAGATCAAACTGGATCAGCAAAGTTTGCCTTAGATCACGGTTCTTAAATGTCCAGAGCCAAAATTTGAACTCAGATTTTCTGATTCTAGCTGCAGGACGACCCCTAGATGTGAATATATGTCAAATTATTATAATCACTATTGCTATTCATAAAATGTATTTTGTGTGTGTGAGAAATATCTACTAGGCTGATGCTAAAAGGTGCATGTGAACTTTGTGATTAAAATTTTTTATCATTTCCAGTTAACTTAATCAATTCCTGATAATATTCACCTACTGTTCATACCATTTCTTCTCTCTGACGTTATCTTCTCTTTAGTGATATCTGGGAATGCTAATTCTACATTGATTTCAAGGTTTTCCACTCTAATTTTTAACTGTCTTAAGGGTAAAGCCTACTGTAAATTTTTAAAATATATTTTTAACTCTCCACAAATAATTCCATACACTAAAATATGGGAAATATCTTTACTTTCCTAATTACTCACTACATCAAATAAGTTATGTGTTTTTAGCCCCTACGTAGCTTTGAATCTCCCCAGGATTTCTCTCCCAGTCTTCAACCCAATGGCCATTGTTTATCATCATCCCTCCCCTGAACTCTTGCCAGAGCCTCCTAAGTGCCCTCTTCCTGTCTCCACAGTTCCTCCTTTGACTCCATTCTCCAAAGTGTCACCAGAGAAGTTGGTCTAAAATGCACATCACCCCAGTTGCCACCAGGCCTCCAGTGACTCCCTGTTGCCTGGGGGTAAAGTCTAAGCTTCTTAGGAATATGCATCTATCAAAACCCTGTCCCCACTTACCACTCTGGCTTTATCTTTTCCCACTTCTTACTCCTTTCCCATTACACTGTTTTTCTTTAAAAATAATAATAATCTGTAATTGAGAATTTGTACTCTGTGTTAGATAAGGTGTTCAACATTCTATTTATGTTCTCATATAATAATACTAGCCTTGTAGCTCTGCCAAAGCAGGTATAAAATTCTATTTCACAAGGAAAAAACAGAAAGTCCATGATGTATATTTCAGTTTTTTAATCTCTTTTTTATTTCAGATTAATAGGAGGGTATGAAGAATTAGGTTACATTGTTTGCATTTGCCAGTTAAAGTTGTTGCTGAGTCCCATACCCAGGGGGTGGTGTATCCTCTCACATTCTGCTCATTAGGTCAGAGCTTACAAATCCCCTTCCCGCCTCCCCTCTCTTCTATCTCTCTTACCCCCTTCACTTGATTTTCATTGCATTTTTCTTTCAGGTGGGTGTGTAGATGTTTTTCTATTGGTTTATTATTAGTATTGAGTACATTGGCTACTTGCTTTTCCCTTCTTGAGATATTTTACAAAGGAAAATGTTCTCAGCTCCATTCAGTTTAATACAGAAGATGTAAAGTTTCCATCTTTTTTATGACTGACTAGTATTCCACGATGTAATCCATTTATGTGCTGATGGGCCCTTGGGTCGATTCCACAACTTAGTAATTGTAAGTTGAGTTATGACAAACATTCTAGTGCAAATGTCCTTATGGTAAAATGAGTTTTTTCTTCTAGGTATATACCTAGTAATGGGATTGCAGTATCAAATGGAAGGTCTACTTTGAGAAGTCTCCATACTTCTTTCCAAAGAGGCTGTATTAATTTACAACCTCACCAACAGTGTAAAAATGTTCCCTCCTCATCCACGCCAGAATCTGCAGCTTTGGAACTTTGTGATGTGATCTGTTCTCACTGGGGAAGGTGGTATCTCAGGGTGGTTTGGATTTTCATTTCTCTAGTGGTTGGGGATGATGAACATTTTTCATCTGTCCTCTTTCTATTTACATCTCTGGCAAAGGACTGATAACTAGAATTTACAGAGAACTCAAACTAATCAATAAGAAAAGAGCAACAATCCCATGTATAAGTGAGGAAGTCAGAGACACATGAAATTAGGTTCCCCCAATGTCGTTCAGTTGGAAAGTGTCAAGGCAGACACTGGCCCTCAGCCGTCTGGATTTAGGGCTCTCTCTAGTCTAAGCTCCTGGGTTTCGTGTCCTCGTGTCTTTGTATTTTCTCTTCCCTCAGTCTAACAGTGCCCCGCCCCTCCACAGGCTTCCCAGCAAACTTGTCTTCATGTCTCAAAACTTTTTAGCTTGGCAACCCTTTAGGCAAAAGTTAAAATTCAGGGATCCCAGTTCATAGACTCTCATCATTCTAAGATGTACACATTTAGCATGTTCACGTTTTGAAATCAAAATGTGTCTAGTAATAGATGGTACGAATTGGGAGCATTTTTAAGTGATAGGTAAAATTTTTGTTACGTGCACCTTAACAATTCACGATTAGTAAGGTTACATAAAAAGTGGTCCTTGTTAATATTGAGCACCAAGTTCATAAAGTTTGATATTAACTCTTTTGAAGTCAAAAACCAAAAGGAAAAGAACTATGTTTCACAGAGCTGAGGAAGAACGTTCTGGGAATGAGAACATTCCTAGCTCCTCAGGGTGGCAGAGTTTTAACTTCAAGGCACACAGACCACCCGAGATGTATGTGACAATGCTTGTGGAAGTCTGTCCCCTGGGAGTCTGATTTCATAGGTCAGGGGTAAAGATCGAAACTCTCCATTTTTATCAGGCATCCTCTGAGGATTCCGATTCAGGTGGTCTTCACCTTGAGAACCACTGCCTTAAGGGATTCAAAGCTATTTTTAATAGCTCTCCAGTGGAGGTTCAGGATGGGTAGTGTTTGATGTAGGGGATAATACCAGTAACACTGTCACTCCATAGCAAAGGTGCAGGAGTATCTGCAGGCTGTCTTTGTGTGGTGTGTAAGGAAAGAGAAAATTAGGGCATGATCTGAAAACATACCTCAACATGGTTTTAGGAAAACCAAAATAACACAGCCTACATATACTTCTTGTATGTTAAATAACAAACGACTATAGACTAACCAGCTGTGTTTCCTAAAGGCAGTCCTCACAATTTTATGCGTGCACACATACCACACATATATTGTGTATGCGTTTATTAAACTGTGCCTCTAATAAGGTACAAACTGTCTTTGCGCCCTTGGGATCTAGCCCAGTGGTTGGCATGCTGGAAATCAACAATACGCTTTCACACACATCATTTCATAGTAAAATGCTGTACTTCCTTGAGGAAACTATGTCAGTACTGAAAGTGAAACGGTCTTCCCGGAAGACTGTTAAAATATTTATAACATTTAGCTTTTCCTTTGATAATGGCAATTATAGCTCAGAGTCCATGTTTCTGTTGTGAGTTTTTATCCTCAATAAATAATCTCTTCAGTGCAGCCTGTTTTACTCTTCCATTACAAAAAAAAAAAAAATTACATTTGCTTCTTTCTCTTATAGAACTTATTATTCTACTTTATTTTTATTTGTTTGTTTATTTATTTGAGACAGGGTCGTACTCTGTTGCTGGTCTAGTATATAGTGCTGCCGTCATACTCAGTGAAACGTCCAACTCCTGGTTTTAAGAGCTCCTCCTGCCGGGTGGCCCCTGTCTCAAAGGAGTAGGGCGTCAGCCTCGTATACCAGTATACCAGAGATGGTGGGTTCAAACCCGGCCCCCGGCCAAAAACTGCAAAAAAAAAAAAAAAAAAAGGAGATCTTCCTGCCTTAACCTTGCAGTATCTGGGATTATAGGCGCAAATGTTGCTGTGCCTGGTTAATTAGTTTGTTTTTTTGGTAGCGATCTGGGGTATGGGGTTCGGTAGGGTTCTGGCTATGTTGCTTAGACTGGTCTCAAACTAAAGGCCTTAAGTGATCCTCCCACCTCGACTTCCAAACTGCTAGGATTAGTCATGAACCACCGTGTCCAGCTGTGTATATGTGTATGTGTGAGAGTGAGAGAGAAGGAGAGAGAGGGAGAGAGAGAGAGATACATATTTTGACAGTACATGTGATAATTTACTTTTCTGTAATTTGTGAAGGTTAAATCAGCATATTTAGGATATCTATCACCTTAAATATTTGAAATATTTGTCTTTGGTTTATGTTATTCTCTTCCAGCAATTTTGAAATATGCTCAGCTATAGTCACCCTGCTGATATCAAACCTGAGGTCCTGCTTCTTCTATCAGACTATATATTTGTACCCATCAATCAGCCACATTTTGCTTTCTAGTACTTTGTTCTGCAGGTGCAACTCACTCGAATGTATTAATAGCATTTCCCTACTGACTCGAATTTGTTTTTAACTCACTAACAATGTTAGGGACAAGTTTTGGTTTGAATGGTAAGTCAACTATCATATCCTTTCATTACTGAAATGATACTGCTGGATAAATATGAAAAGGGAAATGTTCTCTCACATGTTATCATGAAGTAGTTTGTTAAACCATAGAAATGCATTATCATTTCCTTTTTGTACTTTTCCAAAATAGCTATCCTAGGACTACACATTGATACATGCTATATTCTTGACCTGCAGTAAATTTATTAAAATAAGGTTGTTGATATCCGTGGTGGAATGTTTTTAGCTAGAAATAATCATAGCATTTCATGGACCAGAAGCAAAGTGGTAATTTTCTACAATTTGTAATGTCTGTGACATTAACTTTTTCTTTTTCCCAGCCTATCTGTCAATTTATTTAGTAAGTCTGAGAATAGCAAAGGCAATTTCTCCTAGAAGGTATCAATGTATTTTCATTGAGAATTAATATTTATAATGATTGCCCCAGGGCACTATGAGATTCTTCCAAATGAGTAAAGAAAAATGTAATTATGTTCAACATAGTTTTAATAGCTAATGGGTTTTCTTATCTTGTAATTATTCAGAAATGTGTCCTTGGTATATAAGATCTATTTAATTAGATTCATTCTTCAGCTAAGCAGGGTACCCTTTCCCCAAAAAAGTATGGGTGAATGATGTCTTACTGAGATTAGTGTATTTATGCATTTTTAAATAATATACCACCATTAAATCAGTAATCTCTGCTAAATTCAGGATTTAGGATTTTGCTGGTGTCATAGGAAGAAGAAGAAAAAGAAGAAAAAATTCTACCTATAATTTCTCTCTCCTTTCTAATGCCCTCTCTTTTACCTTTGATCTTGATTGTCAGGAAACAAAATAATTTGTTTTATGGACTGTTTTGCAGATAGCCAGAAATAACAAAATGGAATTAAAGCTCAATCAGTTATACATTTTGTATTTTGTATCATCAGTCTTTTCCTTTTTTACTGGGTCCATTTCCTCAGCCTATAAATAGATAGTATATTCAAGTTTTATTGTCTGGAAAAATTCCTGGATCCTTGATTTTTTTTCCTCTCAAAATGCCAACATACCTCTCCCCTTTCCTTCATGGTGAATCTTTTTGAAATGAAATCTATATTTACTGTCTCTATTTCCTTGACCTCCCATTCACTTTCAACTCTTTTCAATTTGTACTCCCCTCGTTCCTATCTGAATTGCTACATCCAGTGTCATTTCTTCCATTTTCATTCAACTGAACCAATTTGACATGTTGACAGTTCTCTGTTGAAATCCTTGCCTCCTTTTATTGCCCAAGGTGCTCTTTCTTAGTCCTCATCTTCCTTTGCTTCCTCTTTCTTTTTGTCTTTTCTTTTTCTTTCTGTCTTCTTTTTTTTTGAGACAGAGTCTCACTTTGTTGCCCTGGGTAGAGTGCCATGGCATCATAGCTCACAGAAACCTCAGACTTTTGGGCTCAAGCTGAGAGACTACAGGCACCTGCCACAACGCCCAGCTATTTTTAGAGACTGGGTCTCGTTCTGGCTCTGGCTGGTCTCCAACCTGTGGCTCAGGCAATCCACCTGCCTCAGCCTCCCAGAATGCTGGGATCACAGGCGTGAGCCACCGCTCCCGGTACTTATGATTCCTTTTTCTTAGTGTTATTTCCCATCCTGGGTACTCCCCTTTAGCAATTCTGTCCTCTCAATCATTTTCATGGCTTCATTTACAACCGTACATGTGTGTATAAAACAATGGCAGATTTACACGTGATTTCCACCCTCTCTTGAATTCAAACCTGTATTATCATTGGCTAATTTGACATCTTTGTCTAGATATCTCTCAAGCATCAAAAACTCAACATGGTCCACAGTGATCTTCCATTGTTAATTTTATTTCTGCTTTACCCTCAATGTACAAGTAGTCAATGGAGTTGTAACTCTTGGGGATCCCACCTCTCTGCAACAACGACCATTATCTCTGTTTTCTTGTACACAGTGGTGTTCAGTCCTCTAATTTAGCTCTCTCTCTCCCATTTCCTTTTTAAGCCATCTCCAAACCACATTTCTGCTCTGTCTCTAACCTTCACTGATAGTATTTTAGAGGCTAGGCCCATACAAAGAATATTGGTACCTTTTGTTTCTGTTTTGCCATAGTGTTGTGGCAGATAGTGGTCTACTGGTGAAATATCAAGAGTTTGGTAAATAATCCATAATCTAAAAGGGGGTAAGCAAAACAGAAAGATCAAGAGAGAAACCTTCCAAAGCAGAAGTTGGGAGCCCTGGTTTAAAGCAAGGACCAGGACATTTCCTATGAGAACGAACAAGGATCTTTGGGAGCTCTTATCAGCTTCTTGCAAACATCAGCAAGTGGAGAGAGCTTCAAGAAATGTTGTCTCTTGCCACTTTCCTTCACATCAATGTACGCCTTCCACACTGAATCACTCTCTCCTCTTTGATCATTGTCATCTTCCCAGGTCAGTGCACAGGCCCTTCCTTCTGTCTGGAGTTCTTTTGCCACCAGCTTATCTGTCAAATCAGGTTAGAAGTCACTTGTCTCCCTAGCCTTCCTGGCAGGAGGCATACCTCTGCTATTGCCTCTGCAGATTCTCTCTGGTGGTTTGTTCCCATGTTTCTGTCACCTGAACTGGCTTTTGGAGCGCTGGGTCTCAGATGGGTTAACGAAGGACGTAGCTTGCTATGAAAGTGCCAGTGTCTATGAAATATTTGGGAGTATACCTAACAAAGGAGGTGAAAGATCTCTATAAAGAGAACTACGAAACTCTAAGAAAAGATATCCCTAAATATGCAACAAATGGAGAAACATACCATGCTCATGGTTGGGAAGAATTAACATTGTTAAAACGTCCATACTACCCAAAGAAATATACAATTTTAATGCAATTCCTATTAAAGCTCCATTGTCATATTTTAAAGATCTCGAAAAAATAATACTTCATTTTATATGGAATCAGATAAAACCTCGAGTAGCCAAGACATTACTTAGAAATAAAAACAAAGCAGGTGGAATCATGCTACCCAACCTGAGACTGTACTGTAAATCAATAGTGATCAAAACAGCATGGTATTGGCACAAAAACAGAGAGGTAGATGTTTGTAACAGAATAGAGAACCAAGAGATGAACCCAACTACTTACCACTGTCTGATCTTCGACAAGCCAATTAAAAACATTCAGTGGGGAAAAGACTCCGTATTTAACAAATGGTGCTGGGAGACCTGGCCGGTGACCTGTAGAACATTGAAATTGAACCCACACCTTTCACCATTAACTAAGATAGATTCTCACTGGATTAAAGATTTAAACTTAAGACACGAAACTATAAAAATACTAGAAAAAAGTGCAGGGAAAACTCTTAAAGGAATTGGCCTGGGCAAATACTTTATGAGGAGCACCCCCCAAGCAATGGAAGCAGTATCAAAAATACACTACTGGGACCTGATCAAACTAAAAAGCTTCTGCACGGCCAAGAACACAGTAAGTATAGCAAGCAGACAGCCCTCAGAAAGGGAGAAAATATTTGCAGGTTATGCCTCTGACAAAGGTTTAATAACCATAATCCACAGAGAACTCAAACGTATTAGCAAGAAAAGAACAAGTGATCCCATCTCAGGATGGGCAAAGGATTTGAAGAGCAACTTCTCTAAAGAAGACAGGCGCATAGCCTTCAGACACATGAAAAAATGCTCACTATCCTTAATCATCACAGAAATGCAAATCAAAACTACCTTGAGATATCATCTAACTCCAGTAAGATTAGCCCACATAACAAAATCCCAAAACCAGAGATGTTGGTGTGGATGTGGAGAAAATGCAACACTTCTACATTGCTGGTGGAAATGCAAACTAATACATTCCTTTTGGTGAGACGTTTGGAGAATACTCAGAGATCCAAAAATAGACCTGCCATTTGACCCTATAATTCCTTTACTTGGTATATACCCAGGAGACCAAAAATCATATTACAACAAAGATATCTTTACCAGATTGTTTATTGCAGCCCAATTCATAATTTCTAAGTCATGGAAGAAGCCCATGTGTCCATCGATCCACGAATGTTTTAATAAATTGTGGTACATGTACACCATCGAATAGTATGCAGCCTTAAAGAAAGATGGAGACTTTACCTCTTTCATATTTACATGGATGGAGAGCTGGAACACATTCTTCTTAGCAAATTATCTCAAGAATGGAAGAAAAAGTATCCAATGTACTCAGCCCTACTATGAAGCTAATTTATAGCTTTCATATGAAGGCTATAACCCCATTATAGCATAAGAAGACGGGGAAAGGGATAAGGGAGG
>CAUYRH010145170.1:0-16506 GCA_963574655.1 Perodicticus potto
GCGTTGTGGCAGGTGCCTGTACTCCCAGCTACTTGGGAGGCAGAGGCAGGAGACTCTCTTGAGCCCAGGAATTGGAGGTTGCTGTGAGCTGTGATGCCACAGCACTCTATCCAGGGTGACAGCTTGAGGCTCTGTCTCAAAAAAAAAAAAAAGAAAGGCCAGGAAGTTACACTTTCTTTTTCCCTCCCCTCCTCATTACTACCTGCACCTGAGCACATATGCCTTGCAGAAATGCTTTGTTAAACAAACATACCCTGTGGAGACAGAGAGATTAGCTTAGAGTTACAGACCCTTGTCAAACAACATTCCTATCTTCATGTAACATGTGGTTCCACTTGTGACTACCCAACTCCCTACCCTGTAGGTCTAACTTTGCAAAGTCTGGCTTCTGTAAACTGCTCCAGGATAAGGAATTCATCTCCCCTCCTTTGTTATGCATCGCCAAGAGTTCTTTGGGTGTGAACCCCCTCTCAGTCAGCCAGCCAATAAAGGGCCCCATACTCAATTCAAACGCAGTGTGCTGGAGTTTCCTCTATAATTCCCCCCATGGTAGGTACAATCAGGTGACACGAGCAGGCTCTTGAAGAAGGAGTGGGAGTCTGTCAGGTAGCATGGGGGCCCTATGAACATGTTTTAGCAGAAAGATATCACACGCATGATTCCTGAGACTGGACATGTTTGGAGAGCCACAAGTGTTTCAATATTATCAGAGTGTGAACTGTCAAAGGTGAGATTAAAAGTCAGAACAGGAAGCTAGATGGTAGACACAGAGGTTCACTTCCCATCCCCTGTTTCTGAGGGTGGCTACAATAGGGGCTTTAAATTTGCTCTTCTGAAGCTCTGCCCCTGGTCAGACCATTGCGCTAGCTTTGGACGGGATCTCATGGCATCTTTGCTTTAAGTGTAGGCAGACTTCATTCTTCCTTTTCTCATTCATCTCAGACTCATGGGTCATGCGATTTTTAGATTTGAGATTTCTCGTACTTCAGGTTTCTTGTACATTTAGATGTAATTTTAGAAAAGATTAAAAATAGGAGTGATTCTCAATATTTTAGAAATACTAGTCTTTTCTGATTTAAGCTCAATGTTTATATTTATATAATATGTTAGAAAATTGCCATTGTTTTGGCAATTAACAGTGATCACAGATCCTGGGTCCAAATGTGGCTGGCTGTTTACTATCAATGGTACATGAATAAGTTTATGAGTTAGGTGGATGCCAAGATTGCAACTTTTCAGATTCCAAGCCAGGCTGACCTCGGAGAATGGTGAGAGTTTACTTAATCCCTGGAGCATGCTTGCAGACCATTATCCTGTTTTTGGAGGGTTCATCCACCACTCGGCCAGTCAGAAGGCTTGGTGTACTGAGCATTTCAAATTCATATAAACTGAAAGCCTTGAAGGTCTTGAAGGTCTTGGAGGGCAAGACCACATCTCTCAATTTTGTTCGGCACATTATCATGCCAGAGCAGCTGAAAGTTACATCTACCACCTTGATTAACCATGCAGGATTTTTCATAAGAAGTTAGTTAGTTTTCTTGATAGTCATATGTATTTATATAGTATGTAATGGTTTACAAAATATCATAGGGTCTACATTACAAAAAATATTTACAGACAATTATAAAGTGTCTACACATTAGCTCATGTATTTTGACAAGGAAACAATGAGATGGGGCAGTAGGTATTTTATACATTTTACAAAAGTGGCAACTAAGGCTTAGAGAAGGTAACCTGCATCTCTTAGATTAGTGCTATGTGAAACAAATATAACATGAACCGTGTATGTAATTGAAATTTCTTTAGTTGCCACATAAGACCAAGTAAAAAGAAACAGGTGAATTTAATTTTAATAATCTATATTATTTAAATCAATGTCTCAATGTTATAATTTCTGCATGTAATTTAAAAATTGTTGAGACACTTTGTATTGTACTTTTCTTACTAAGCCTTCAAATTCTAGGTTTATATTAGGGAAGAAGGGGCATACCCTTTATGTTCAACTTAGTGCTAACATGTTTATACAAAATGCTTTTGTCTATGAAAACTTTCTAAATGAAACTAAGATTTTAATCTAATCCTTTTCTAGTATCTTTACTTGCTTTGGCACTACTATTTTAAGTCTGGCTAGGCCAAAATTTCATTTTTATTGATTGTTTCATGTGGGTGGAGTAGGTAGTTGGACATTTTTATTGACTAAATAAAAGATATGCTTTTATGAGATTCATCTTCTGTTTTCCTGAAATAGCAAATGTGCATTTTCCAGGTAGCTAAAAGGAAAAAATCTCAGCCACTCTAGACAGCTGCTGCAGAATATTGTTTCCACAATGGTTTGAAAATCTTCCCTCAGTAGGAACAGGGAGCATGACGCTGTATGCTGAATTCTAGGAGATGCCACTCTTTCCCACCAAAACCCTAAAACCAAACCGAACAAACAAAACCTCAAATAGTTTTGTAGAACAAAACCTCTGGGGAGAGAACATTTGGAACTGCTAGGCAAAGTGAGAGAGTCTGCTCCATCCCCATCCTTCTGGACTTAGCTTGGAGCTCGATGACATCTAAGCCTGTTCACGTAAGCTGGCCCTTCGTGCCACTGTCTACCATCTTTAGTTGCCTGATAAAATTGATTCATCAAGTACAAGTTTGTGGTCTTTCCTGAAACCTCCTCTAATTCTTATTAATAATTTCTTTTTCTGGGTTCTCATAATAATTTGTAATTCTATTACAAAAAATAATTGCATTGTCTTCCATCATATATGGTTGAACCAATGCTTTCTTTTGGTAGATAAAAATGTTTGCTTCCAGATGCTTCAGCCTACTGTAATAACTTGTAGAATTCTGAATACAGGCCTGCTCACATGCATCCATGAGATTGACTGTGCTCCTGGTTCACTTCTGAATCTCTCACAGCATCTTGGCTACAGTAGGTATTTAATAAGGGCTTGTTCAATTGAACTGAATGAAATAAAAATGGAATTCAAGTTTTAAAAAAATGGAATTCAAGTTGGGAAAGTAGAATCATATGCATCAACTCTCTTCCCCAAATATCTCTCAGATTGCACGTGCCTTGTGGTTCATTTGAATAGGAATAAAGGATGAAGGACTCTGGATAGGAGGTACTGAGTTTTAGAGAAATTCAGAGACTTCAATCTGGTGCTCTGATGGTATGTTTATTTAAATAGAATGTCAAGGGAATTTGAGTAACCAAATGGCAGGTTCTTAGAGATACTAGTTACAAGCAAGGACGCTATTATATTGGGCAATGTGTGTATGTATATGTGTGTACTATTTTTGTTTTTTACAAAATAGAATTAGAATTTAGTTCATGTCACCAATTTGGGGTGAAATCTTTAATAGATTGAGAGTGAGACAAAGACTCCTTAGATCCAGAACAATTGGTACCACTGATTTGGCAGACTGAACTGACAATGAATCATGTTTTGTTCTTTATTTTTTGTTTGTTTTTTAAGATAAAGACACAATAGGGAAATCATATGGTATCTTCATGTCCTGTTATGTTATATTGAGATTTAATAAGATCATGTTCAAAAATCCAGGTGCCATTTCAAATTTGTGGAGATAGAAAACAGATTAGTTATTTTTCAGGGGTTAAAGATGAGACTGAGGGTGTTGTTTATAAAAGAGTAATAGAAGACAGATCTTTGTGCTGATGGGATAGTTCTGCATCTGGATTTTTGGGTTAGTTCCATGAGTCTGCACAGGGGGTAAAGTTGCATAAAGCCTTACACACACTTTATGGCCACTTTTATTTCCTGGTTTTAACACTATCGTCATTCAGATATAACCATTTGGGGAGATTGGGTAAAAGCTACACAGAACCTCTGTGTACCATTTTACAACATCTTGCAACTCTATAAATTGTTTTAAAATAAAGTTGATTAATAGAAAAAAGCCAGGTGCTTCAAAATCAATAAGCTGTTCTTTGAATTTGTTAACTTTTCTACATAGACCTGTTCAGCAGTTGCAACTGGGTCTGATGTAATTGGCATTTTGGTTACATATCTTCCCCCAAAACAATTGCATCAGGAAATCAGGAAGAAGGAGCATGTATGGATTGGATGTATCTGACATGAATTTCAGATGTGAAGCTACCTAGTCAGTTTGAAACTCAGTCTTTGAATTCTTACTTTAGACCTTGATCTTAAACTGTTACTAAAGGAGTACGAGTCAAATTGTGTAAGATGCAGTTCACACTTTGTCTCAGGGCGGCTGCAGCTCATCCCACAAGGCCATGGGAAGAATCTTGCACTATGTCTCAGCTCTGGAATATGCTGCCTTGATTTTCCTTTAGGAATGAAAGACTTGTTCTCCAGCTTCTGGAAGTGTTGTGGGCAGACACACACTCACCTCACAGCCCTCTGCAAAATGTCCCTTCCTTGGTCACACCCCTTCCTGGAGAAGCCTGAATGCTACCATTGTCAGTGTGGAGCACCAAGCCTGCTCTTAGCTTCACTGCCCGGATTTGGACAAGAAGGGTCACTCCAGAGTTCCTAGAGGGGTTAGCTGACTGTCTGCCGAAGTCAGCTTCTGCCTCTGCCCAATTCTGTTTTGTCCCTTCCTTTTCCTTATACATGTATTGATCCCAAGAATTTTTGCAGTAAATTTTGGATTTGCTTATTTCTGTCTCAGCAGCTGGTTTTGTGGTGTTCAATATCAAATTAGGAGAGAGGAGAGATGTTCTGAACTTGACCAAGATTTGAAGCTAAAGAAAACTTACAAATTACCAAGTCCTGCAGTACTATGGATGAAGAGGCCCAGCGGCTGTCAGCCAGTTGCCCAGAGCTGCCCGATACCCTGGATGGGTAACGTGTGGGCTGCAGAGTGGCTTGGAGCTTCTGCCTGCCCTTTGTGCGCCTGTATAGCTGGTGCCAATGTAGGGTCATCTGAATATCTGACCCATACTTGCTCCAGCAAATCAGTTCCATTGAATGATTTTCCAGATTCAGAAAATTCTCTGTAGGCAATGTACAAATTTTAACTTGAAAGTGTTATGAAATAATCTGAGTTGGGCAGGGGTGGTTGTTTCCTCTGGCTTATGAAATGTATTGCAAAACACTTGACATCCTAGAGGTATTTCAGAGTGTTCTTGTGGGAATATCTGAATAGGAGCAGAGTCATACTTGAATCATTCCTTGCAGGCTGAGTCCTCCGGGTCCTTCTCTGGAAAGATCCAATTCCCTTGACTTGCTC
Organism: Perodicticus potto; assembly: GCA_963574655.1. NCBI lineage: Eukaryota > Metazoa > Chordata > Mammalia > Primates > Lorisidae > Perodicticus > Perodicticus potto. Next base: position 5,212 of record CAUYRH010145170.1, read on the forward strand.
TAGTGGTTTGCTTCTAGATTAGACCATTGCAGTTCTTTGTGTGTATGTGTGTGTTCTGTGGCTTTGAATGATCTTCACATGACATGGAATGGAACAAGTAATTCTAGGCTAGTTGTATCCTCAATGCCACAACTCTGTGTGCAAATCCACCTGTCAGAGCCAAGCTCCTAATAAGAGATGTTTGTCTTTTTCTCTCTTTTTCCCCCTTTATGTTATTTTCAGTCTTTTATCATTGTCTTGGAAGACGTTTTATTAGTTGTTTTGAACATTATCCCAACAATGTTGAATGGATCGACATTTGCATTGCGAATAAACTGAAGAGAATTGCCCAGCTTATCCTAAACAGACGTGAGATATCCATTGGCCTTGCCAGTTTGACCAGCCAGTGAGAAGAAGGTGGGAATGCTGAGGCCCGAAAACAGAAACGCGGGCTCTTGGAAGAGCACAGAGAAACATGATACCCTCTTTATATTTGTTTTTAGTTGTCATCTTTGGAAAGACAAAGGACAGTTTTTTCTGATTTTTTATTTTTTTTTTTGAGAGCAGGAATAGAATTAGAGTGGGAGGCAGAGGAAACAATTTCTGGTAAATTCTGCCTTAACTTTGAATGGGCTGTTTGAATTTCATCTGATTATTGTGTTCAAGGATAATTATTTGAGGTATTTTGCCTTGGATAGAAGACTGGATGGGACAGACTGCTATGATGGTGCTCCCAGGGATCACACCACCTGGTGTGTGCAAACCCCTTTCTTACTGATGCTGAGCTCAGCCGGGGGACTTGCTCTGGCCAATGGTCTTTTAGCAAGCAAGACACAAGTGGAGGCTTGATGAGTGCTTGCACTTGAGCTTTCTGTCTTAGAACACTCCCTCTTGGAAGTGAGGTGCTGAGCCCTAATGAAGTTTGGGCTAGACTACTCCGTGATAGGGGGCTCTGGAGGGAGGCTAAGGTCCCAGCTGAAAGCAGCCATACAAGTGATTTCAGCCTCACCACAGAAAGCAGAACTATAGCCCAACTGCACTGGGAATCATGATGAATCGCAAGTTATGACTATAAGCCACTTAGTTTGGGGGTGATTTATTATGCGGCAATACATAACGGACACAGTAAATGACATCATTTCTGGGATCCTCCCCAGCTCTTTCTTTCCAGCTAATTTTAAATAGCTAAACAACGTGAATAAATGGAAAAGCATATGGTTATAAACCACCCTCTGAGATGCTGTGGTTCATTCTTTGCCTTGGGGAAATGCACATTTAAATTCTCTCTACTTAGTGACAATCCAACAAGTAAGTACATAAATATCTCCCACTGAGGAACACCTCATCCATCTTTCCTTGGTGACTAATCCTGATTGTCTGGCAAATAGTGCGGCTATGGGGTGATATCTTGGCTCTGAGATAAGAGTGAAGATTTCAAAATCTCCCCCAAACCTTCAGCAGGTGTTAAATGCAATTTAATTAACATCGATTTTTTTCATATATGAAATAGGGTTTCCACTGCTATTTAGTGAGAGAAAAAGAAATATTAAAAAGAATATAAATCATGATATACATTTTAATATAAATGTAATCTGATTTTGCATTTGCCTTACAGTTAGAAAAATAACAATTGCCTATTCTTCTTTATCAAGAAATTCTTGATCATCAAAGTTTATTTTTTGTCCTTTCCACTAGAGTTTCAAAGCAGGATTATAAGGAGAAGGCACAGACCTTTCTTGATGTGTTTGATTTGTTTTGAATATTGACAAATTCACAGCTCAGAAACAGCAGTTTGATTTCAGCTTAGCCTCTAGGAAATTTTTTATGACGCTGGTATATAAAACCGTCATAAGGACAGAATCAACACGCTGCAGATTCCTGTATATTCATCTTCACTCATTTATTTTGGAGCTGTAGTGAGAAGATATATTTGTTTTTGTTGTTAATTGCTTACTTAAGATTAGGTGATTAATCCTTTCAGTCAGTCCAATTTGGGGGCTCAGTCAGTCCATGTTTGGGGGCTCTAAAAATGTTTTGTTACAGACTGGCCTTCAAAATACTAATGTGAGTAGTGTCTGTGTTTCGGTAACTCACAGCTGAGCTGGTCAAGACCCGGAGTCCAGCCCCACGCCCCAGCCAGGGAACACCTTTTCCTGACTTCCAGCAGGACTCACCGCATGAGTGGAAACAAAAAGAGGAATCTCAGGGCAGGGCTACCACTTTTTTCAGGAAAGGTACCTCAAAATGGAGGCCCTGGATCAAATTTGAAGGGTGCTTCATTACATAAACTGAAAAAGTACATTATAACACATCTCAGGAAGGAAGCACGTGGGGAAACTTGTTGAAATGGTGGTAGGAGGTTGCTGGCTCATTTTTTCACATGCTGATCAAGGACTTTGGTGACATTGTCCCATGTAGCTGACATTGGCAACACGAGACTCTGAGGGGGTCACTCACAGAGCAGGGGGCTGTCCAGCTGAGGCGTCAGCAGCTGAAGGCGTTCAGGACTAAGCCACAGCAGGGGTGGGTGGGAAGGAAGCAGCCTGGCTGAGGCCCCAATCTGCTGTGGGGGGGAGTGTAGCCTCTCAGCTCCCTGGGGCAGACTATACTCTCCAGCGGTCCTGGCATCGTTTGGAGGTTCTTACAGACAGAGTTACCTGTGCCCATGAAGAACTATTTCCTATAGTGATTTCTTTTTCAAATAAGCTCACCTCCTGAGCCTTATCACCAGTAACAAAGCCCATGGCCCTCATTTAATTTTTCTCAGCTCCTTTATAATTGACCATGAACTTCACCTTGTTTGCCAACTCATTCCTTGGTACAGAGCGAAAAAAGTCAGGGCTTTGTGACTCAAACAATTTGTAGTTTAAGGGATGGGGAACTTCAGGGGCAGGAGCCATTTTTGGTCATTATACAACTGGCCAAAGTCTGTACAGTCCCCATAGAGACACCAGAAACCTTTTTCTATTCTAAGCTATCACGTATCAACTCCAGTTGATCGGTGGTTGAGAGAAATGTGCTGCTTCAAATGCAGTGGTTGGTAAGAGGGAATACTAAAGGAATATTAGAAATGGCTTGCAAAGAATAAAACAGCTAATATTTATTCTTTTCTAGCCCCTTTACTTTTATTAACTAGTTTATTCTTCTGACAAACTTACCTATGAGGTGGATTGTTGTTATTCATACTAGGAGCTGAGGAAATGGAGAGGTAGAGAAGGCCTGGAGCTCGTCCACGGACACTGGCGAGTTAAACATATCTACAAATCCTCTGACGCTCTCTTATTGAGAGGAGTTTCCTCCTCTTGAACCTGGTAGCTCTGGGTCTCTTTACACTAGTAAAATATGGCAGAAGTGTTGCTTTACCAGTTTAGGTCCAGTTTAGGCCTTATGGGTTTGGCAATTACCTCTTCCTTGGAGCCCTGAGACCCCCACGTCAAAGGCAGAGGTCATCACATTGGGAGCAAGCCCTAAGTAGCTAGTGGAGGAGCCGAATGCAAGAAAGAGTGATGGCCTGAGAGCCCTGGTTGTCATAGCTACAGCTCTCAGACGGTGCAATCACTCAGCCGAGGCCCCAGACATCATGGCGCACAGATGAGCATTTTCTGTTTTCCCTGTCGGAATTCCTGTCTCGTAGAGTCATGAGTGAAATAAATGTTTGAAGCCACGGAGTGTCAGATAATTTGTTATGTAGCAGAACAGACACAGCACTATTATCTAAACACAAAGGATTCAACCCAAGTATTCGGGCTCCAGAGTACATGTGTGTGACCAATATTCTAGAGAAAGTATGCAAAGTCACCCGGAATGTTGTGCCATCTCAGACCAAACAGTGCCTCTTCCACCCTTGTGGGGCTTCCCACTCCCCCAACTTGCTTTGTTTTCCTTGGGAGTCCCTGATGCCCCCAGACATGTTGTGTGTGGGCAGGTGTCCAACATGCTGGGCTATCTTTTGAGGGCTATTTTGCATATCTGCAGTGTCAGATATCTTGAAAAGCCTGCTCAGGCCTTTAGTTTCACTCATCAGCTATTGTTGGTGGTATGTATTCATAAGTGGTGCAAGGCAACCCTTGTTCTTTCAATGTGTGACAGAGAACAAAAAAGTTTGGCCCCCTCTGGGATTGTGTTCATCCCGTCCCATCACGTCTCACCCTCTCCACCCAGACGGGTGCTGCACAGGGCAGAGGTGTGCCTGAGCTTTCCTCACTATGCTCCCAGCATCTAGAGTAGGGTCCAGCCTGAAGTCCACACTCTAAAGATTTGTGATGATGGCTCAGTGCCTGTGGCTCAAGCGGCTAAGGCGCCAGCCACGTACACCTGAGCTGGCGGGTTTGAATCCAGCCCGGGCCCGCCATACAACAATGATGGCTGCAACCAAAAAATAGCCTGGTGTTGTGGTGGGTGCCTATGGTCCCAGCTACTTGGGAGGCGGAGGCAGGAGACTTTCATGAGCCCATTGGAGGTTGCTGTGGCTGTGATGCCACGGCACTCTATCTAGGGTGACAGCTTGAGGCTCTGTTTCAAAAAAAAAAATAAATAAATAAATAAATATTTGTGTGAGAGAGAAGAGATGATAGACGTTTTTAATTTGGGGGTGAGTAAAATGGAAAAGGTCTTTTGCTTAGGTTACTTGAGACATTTTCTGGGTTTACTCTTCAGGGAGGAGAAAAAGATCAGAGAGAGAGAGAGACTGTGCGGCAAATAAAATGGATGATATATTAACCTCATAAGAAAATCACCTGAGTTTAACTCAGGCTAGGAAAAGCCAGAAGGGCAAATGGTAAAAAAGCAATTGGGACAAGCCACATGTTATTGAAGACAATATTTTTTTCCGGCCACAAATCTGATAGTGAAATCTGCAGTGAGATGCATACGGGAGCATGATCCCACAGGAGTGAGCTATCCCTGGGAAGAGCGGCCTCCAATGTGGACAACAGCCCTTGGGAAAGTTGGAGTAATGACTGCATGGCCTCTGAGAGTTATGGTGGCTGAAATAGCTAAATAGGCCAAAGCGAATCACACAAGAAAAAAATATTTTGCTGGTTATAGAAGAAAGAGAAGCAACTTTTCTAGAATCACTGGAGCAAAGAAGCCTTCTTCAGACTCTCAGAAGTATGATAGGAAATAAATCTATATGATAGTGTATATTTATATTATATATATGATAGTACATATTTAGTAAGTTGAAAGTTTCATATACAATGAGGTCCAGTTATAACAGCATAGCACCAAAAAGATTTTAAAGGTGACTTAGAAGAAGTAAACTGTTTGATACGGAGATGATGACAGGTCAGAAAATGCCTCCAAATATAGCCTCTCTTAGTCAAGGGTTTGCTGACTCCTTTAGATGTTATGTACCCATCTGGCTTCCAGGGGAGTGAGGTAAGCCTGAATGGTGTAACAGACATAAGTCCTTTAATGAATGACAGAAAGAATAAAAAGTGATGTCACTAAATGTTATCAGCTTCTAAATCAATTGAGGAGGCTGAAGTCAGACCCAAACTAAATATATTCAGGGAGGTGTACTACAGCGGGAACTGCAAGACTGGTCTCCAGCTGGTGTGGGTGAGTATTAAGCTCCCACAGGAAATTGGAACAATTCTCTGTGGGCGCATAACTCACGTTCAATAATGTGTTTTAGAATTGTTTCCAAAAATTGGCCAATAAAACCTAATTTGTAGTGTTAATCTAGAACAAAGGGAAAAGTTGACTTCCTCTAAGTACAGATAGCCCAGTTCAACCTTTCTGAGAGAAGAGAAATTGGATGTTATTCATTTCGACAACTCAAAGTCTAAGTGTTACAGTTACTTTTATTTAATGAATTAAATTAACTTTTTTCTAATTAAATATGTTGTGTCAGATATTATAATGTCAATTATGAAGCATAGCTTGTAAATAAGAAGTGCCATATGTTTCCCTTATTCCAGTGGTGTGGACAAGCTTTGGTAAAATGTAAATGTCAGTGAATTGAGTAAAGAGTGAGGAATTGATTTATCAGACAGCCTCTTTAGCAGTATTTGTTTATTTATTGCCATCAGAGTATCTTAACAACCCAGATTCTTCTTATTCATTTCATTTACTTTATTTAAAGTCCAAAAGACAAAAGCTGATGCAAATGTTTTTTAAATGAAGATTGTGAAATTATAGCATAATTGTAAAGCATATCTTTTCATGAATCTCCTAAATTATTGGTGACTTGTGGTGCTTTCCATTTATACCAAGAGGAAATTGGCATGTAATCGAAGTGATATTTTTCATAATCTAACATTCTCTATTTCTTACTGATTAGTGGTTTGCTACTGTCCAGAAAATAAAACAAAACAGTACACAAAAACCTTATTCGAAAAGATATTTGTTGACTTTGTATTTCTAGCATGAACAATTATGACTTAATTCATTGTGGAGATCACTATTAATTCATTAAATTCTGTAGTTTTGATGGCTGAGTAATGATACTAGCAGCCAACACTGAGTGTGTTTCTGGGGGCTAGGCAATGTTCTGTTGCTTTACCTGTATTGACTTATTTGATTCTTATAACAATTTGCCCCCATTTTGCAGATGAAAAAATGGAGGAACAGAGATGTTAGGTAACCAGGCTGAAGTTGGGAGCTGGTAAGTGGCAGAAATGGGATTTGAATATAAGCCATCTGTGCTTATACCAACACTGCCTGCCATTGGGTAATTTTCCATTTTGCTTTCTAGTTCTTTTCAATGAATTAATAGCTTAGTGTTGAGGTAAGACTAGTTCATTTACTAAAAAGTAAGACCATTTTCCTAGTGTTAGGCTCTTGGGGAAAAGAATACCAGAATTAAAATGTTATGGCTGGCTTGGAAGGTGACTTGTAAGAAATGGATTCCTTTAGGTTAATAAGAAGTTGAACTGGGCAGTGAGGCTGCAGGTGGGTGAGATGGCTCACCCACAGCAGCTCTCGATAAAGGAGGTGATTCAGCATGATATTTAGAGTGTTGGAGTCTAGTTTTTTGTGCTCCTGCCACCTGTAATGAGTGTTAAGGCAGGAAAACTAAGTAGGCCTATTCTAGAGTCCAGGCTATTTTATGAAGCTCTAAGGAGTATGGTGAAAATAAGATATTACTGCTATTTCACAGATGGGGAAATTGCAAAACAGAATTGGCTTCAAAATGTAAAGAGAAATCAGAGGCTGAGGTAGATTGAGAAACAAAAAATTAGTGTAATATAAAATCAAAACTGGAGAGATTAGGAGATTATATAGTGCCCCATTAATCTCTTTTTACAGATGAGAAAATGAGGCTCTGTGTTTTTTATAGGTTTTCTTTTTTTCTGTTGTATGTATGAGGTCTGACAATTAAGTTTGAGAACTCATCCTAGCAAAAGCACTATGTATCTCACCAGTGAATATCTCTAAGGTCACCTTGCAAGTGGCCCCCTGGGGAAGCTATGCACTGATGTCAGCACCTAGTCTATTCTTCAAAGCAATTTTGGAACTCTTTTTGTGGAATGACCATTAGAACTGCCATCTAACACACAAAAAGACATAACAAGAAGAATGAACACCGCTTGGCAAGACAGTGCCACATGTTGACACGAACACAGATGTGAGACGCTGATATACCAAGGTTATGAAAATCTTCCTGAGTTGTTTGTGCAGTGCTGCCAACGTAAGTGCATGGTGGCAAGTTTTTGAATTTAATTGTCAGATCTTGTGTGAATGTACCTGTGTAGCTATGGATACCTTGCCTTGTTCTCCCAAACCCACAAAAACAAGTATACTGCTGTCAGACTTTTATAGGTGAAGAATTGCAGTGAAGAGAAAATAATAATGAAGTAATAACAGGTAAAGTTAGAACACAAAATGCACATTATGAGGAATCCCAAACACTGTTGGGGAACTATAAATTTGGCCCTCAGATTTCTAACAGCCAACATGAAGAAGAAGCATTAGCTACAGTGCCCAGGAGATAAAATCACCATTTTTTTTTTCAGAATATGCATGATTATTACTGGTTCTGAGACCTGGGAAAATTTATTCTAAGGATCTCATAGGTCCGTTGATAAATGAACAACATCCTCAACAAAGAAATAACACAAGCTTCATAGGACTGTTTCTTCGCTATTACTCCATGCAGACTGTTGCCAGAATAAATCAACAAATTTAGCAGAAGAATCATATGAAGGGTCAAAGTAATACAATGCAAAATGAGGGTATCTCATAATGCTCTTAACTTAAGGGTACAGTTTCAAATTTTAGGGGGTGAATAGACCACATAGGATTCAGGCAATTCTATAAAAAAATATATTTTTCCCTCAATACAACTTTTAGTTGTGGGCATTATCCATGCCAATTATGGGGTTTAGGTGTGTTTCCTGCGAAAGGCAGAACCATACATCCATAAGTACTTACAGTTCTCTGAGCTCTTGTATTCTTTGCATATATAGTCCCTAACCTAATATTTATGCTTCATCTTTTTGATAATGTGTTTTTCCATGTGGAATTATGAATTTGCACATCAGAGCAGGAGGCCACTCCAACTTCACAGAGTGATGGGTTGAGCATGTACTAAAGAGTGAACCACGATTTTCTCTAAAAATAATTTTGAGTTTATTCCAGCCTAAGAACAGATGGGTGACCAAGGCCCTCAAAGCATGGCCACAAGAATTTTAGTTTGGAACAGTTTCAAAGTGGGTGTTAACAAATGCCCACAATAGCCATAAAAATAACTGTCAGGAAGAGAACATGTAAGCTTGGAGCAATGTAACTTCCTACAAAATGCTCCAGAACAAAATTATTACAAAACGTATACCCCTAATGCCTGAATGAATTATAACTCTGTACAACCATGTATAAGTCCATACTGGATGTATCTATGCTGGCCTATATCCTGGTTGCCTGGATAATTCTACTTCCTTTACTGTCGAAGTGTTCTATATCTTTTAATACCTTTTGGTAACATTTCTAATTATAGAAGAAGTTTACCAAAAATGTTATGATAATGTGAGGGTTTTTCTCAAGAAATTTTGCTTCCATGCTAATTGGTCTTGCTTCCTGCATTTTGGAGAAACAGGAATGATCCCTAAAATATTATAAAAGTGATTGAAATTTTAATTTTAACCTGATGTTGAGTACTTCTAATTTGTACGTGTGTGTGTGCGCACGTGTGTATGTGTTATACAGATTTTAAGCCTTAGAGGCATTGTTTGTGTTATAAAAATGCACCACCTTGTAAAGATCCTGGAATTGTTCATTTCTTTCTGCAGAGGGAAGTTAACCAAATAAAGTACTTCTATTAGAAAGCCTATACCAATCTTATAACTATATGCCAGTCCTCTAAGTGTGAAATAAAAGTATAACTCTAGCATATACACCAAAAAGATAACTTGACTGGGATGATAAATAAGATGATCACATTCCTCTTACTTGATTCTCATTTTTGGTGTCAAGACCAAGTAGAAGTTCATTCAAACTGTGTGAATTTGTTTAAAAAATGTCCATTAGTAAAACAGTGATCTGTTGTATCTTGTGCAGAGCACTAGCTGAGAAACCAAGGCTTATGCCTCACTGATTACCAGATTTCAAACCGTACTACCAGGCTATAGTAACTACAATAGTGTGGTATTGGTACAAAAAGGGAGACATAGAACAAAGGACTAGAACAGAGAACCCAGATATAAAACCATCTACCTACAATCAACTGATCTTTGACAAAGCAAACAACATTATACACTGAGAAAAAGAAACCCTATTCAATAAATGGTGCTGGAAAAATTGGATAACCACATGTAGAAGAATGAAACAGGACCCCATCTCTCACCACTCACAATAATTCATTCAAGATGGATAAAATACTTAGGTCTAAGGATTGAAACCAAAACAATTCTAGAGGAAAATGTAGATAAAATTCCTCTAGATGCCAGCCTAGGCAAAGAATTTATGAAAAAGACCCCAATGGCAATCATGGCAACAACAAAAATTAACAAATGAGATTTAAATAAAAACTAATAAGCTTCTGCACAGTTAAGGGAATAATCAACAGAACAAATAGACAACCTGCAGAATAGGAGAACTTACTTGCAAGCTACACATCTGATAAAAGGCTAATAACCAGAATTACAAAGAACTCAAGCAAACCAGCAGAAAAACCCAGACGATTCTATTAAAAAGTGGGCAAGGGACAGGAATAGAAGCTTCTCAAAATAAGAAAGACAAATGGCCAATAAACATGTGAAAAAATGCTCTGCAACACAAATCATTGGGGAAATGTAAAGTAAAATCACAATGAGGTATTACCTTGTCCCAATTAAGAGTAACATTTATCAAAATGTCTAAAAGAAGTGGATGCTGGCATAGATAAAGAGAGAAAAGAACATTTACACACTGTTGGTGGGACTGTAAGCTAGTGCAACCTCTATGGAAAACAATATGGTGATTCCTCAAAGAACTAAAAGTAGACCTATCATTCAATCCAGCAACCTTACTTGAGTATTTAAGCAAAGGAAAAAAATTTTCACCAAAAAGACATTTGAACTGTCATGTTTATTGCAGTATACTTCACAATTGTAAGGATAGGAATCAACCCAAGTGCCCATCAATTCATAAGTGGATTAACAAAGTGGGGTATCTGTATACCATGGAGTACTACTTGACCATTAATAAAGATTAACTAATACTTTGTGCAACGATATGGATGGAACTGGAGACCACTCTCCTAAGTGAAGTCTCTCAAGAATGGAAAAGCAAACACCACAAGGAATCAATATTGAATTGGAACTAACCAATGAACACACATGGTTCACGGCATAGAGGGAAGAAAAACTCAGTGGAAATCACCCTGGGGAGAGGAGAGAGGAGGGAAGGGGCAAAAGTCCATCTAATGGTTCTATGAACAGTATTTGGATGACATGCACCCTAAGCCGGTACTCGAGCATTACGTAAGATATCTATGTAACTTAAAACATTTGTACCCCCTTAATATTTTGAAATAAAAATAAATTTAAAAAGAAACATTGTCACACATTTAAAATAAGTCATTAATTAGTAGATAGAGTGGGTGACTCCTTAAAACAATAAATTATTTTCTGGGTATGACTAGATCAGATAACTATATGGGGAAGAATTTAAGCCCTTCTTCATTTGGAGAGTTCTTTGAATGATTCTGAAGGGAAGAAACCTTCCCCTAAGAGCTTCATATAGATTGAACTTTTAAAAAGCAATGAACTGTATGGTATTAGGAAGAAGTATCCTGATAGAATCATAGCACTGACTAGGATTCATGATGTTCGATTGTTCAGAACAATTGACCTTGATTTATCCATCTGGGACAAGAATGTGGCTTAAAGATGA
>CAUYRH010145173.1:0-10378 GCA_963574655.1 Perodicticus potto
TCCCACTACCAGGAGCTTTGGTGTTTTCTGTATTCTTTTCTGTAAATCAATTCTGTCTTATCTCGGACGGGTGGGAGGGGGGAAATAATGTAATGAAGAATAATAAAATACATGTATTTAAAAAAAAAAAAAAAAAAAAAAGAATTATAAGCACAAATAAGCATCAGCAAATCAAATGTTTAAAAGTATCTATCATGATCACAAGATTTATCAGGTATAGGCAAATTACTTGATGGCTCTGTGCCTCAGTTTTCTTACCTGTCAAATGGGTATAATAGGAAAGTGTACCTCATTGTGCTGTGGGAATTAAACTGAAATACATTATTTGAATGGGCCTGGCATCTAGTAAATGGTAGATTAGGCATTTACTTTTATTATTGTTACTGCTAATTGGCCAATGAGAAAAGAAGAAAGTGAAAGGTGTTATTGTAGTGGAGCTGGAGAAGTAGGTTTTGCTCTCAGAGATCTTCCAAGTTGCGTCTGGGACAGCTCCTAAGAGTGAGGGCTTGAGTTCTTGCAATCCCCTCAAGGTTGGCGGCTCAGCTCACTGGACATCTGGATCTTCTTGTCAATTACGAATCCTTATATATAAGACTGGGCAATTTAAATGTGCAATGCTAAGCGTGGAACGACAGTTAACATCAGGTCCGGATGGAAACTCTGTGAAGAGGCACAGAAACTTCTCTTCTTCGGGTGGGGGCGCGGGAGGGGAGGAAGGCAAGCAGGATCTCGGGGTGCGCAGCCACCAGCTCAGGCCTCTGCACCGTGCTGATTTTTCAGTGTGGGCTTTAATCTTTGTTCAGCTTTGTAAACCTTCCGAGTCCATGTGGTTGTGGGCAAATTGGTCTAAAGGCTACTTGGAGACTGCACAGGGGCAGCTGGCACGTGGATGCACCCTAGGCGTCACTGCAGTGGCTCTGGGCTCTCGGAGACAGTGCAGGGCAAAAGCCCGCGGGTGCACATTCCAGGCAGGTTTGGATGGGATCCACGTAGCGTGACTGTCTTAACTCCTGCTGCTCGGAGGACGTCTGCTCAACGCACTTTCAGGGAAGCTTGCACAGCCCTTTTGGGGCGCTCTCAGGGCATTCGGGAGGTGGAGGCTTGCTGGGACCGAGCGTTGCCCACTTCTGGATCTGAGCATCTCACAGCCATGCCTGGGGCCGGCGGGAAATGGATGTCCCTGGTTGTCCTTCCTCTTCCCACCCCTGCCGATGGCGGAAGGGAGCAGAGTTCTTGCCAGACACGGACCAATTTGTGAAGCTGGGATTGTCATACTCTAAGTGTGCAGCGTTTTAACCCTGAATAGGAGGCTGAATACCATTAAACATACTTTTACATTTCAAATAATCCCTTAGAAAGATAATAATTTCATTTTATTGAACGTCAGAAACCATCTCCATATACATAAAAAAAGCTTGGCTAAAAGACAGTATCATCCAGAGCAGTCTGAAATTTTGGTGTAGTCACACTAGTTTGGAATCACCCTTAGCTATCTGTCTCTTCCAGACACGAACAGTAACATCATCTTCACAATTACTGAGCTTTCTAAAGAAAGTTCATGTATTCATGTACATTGAATATATTTAAGGATTAGGCTAATGTCTAAAACAGTGGTTCTCAACCTTCCTAATGCCGCAACCCTCTAATACAGTTCCTCACATTGTGGTGACCCCCAACCATAAAATTATTTTTGTTGCTACTTCGTATCTGTAATTTTGCTACTGGTATGAATCGTAATGTAAGTATCTGATAGGCAGGAGACCCCCAAAGGGGTTGCGACCCACAGGTTGAGAACTGCTGGTCTAAAAGTTTCCAAAAGCTGTAACCCTGAAATAGTATTTGATAAGAAAATAGAAATTAGTGGCTCTGCAGTTAAGCTGCTAGCTTTATTTCAGTACCCATTCATGATGTTCAACCACTAGCTGGGTTTGAAAAGTCACCTAGAAATTTTTCCCTTATTGATTATTAAAGTCATTTGTATGTGATCACAGCTTTTAAATGAGAAATTTAATTTGCCCTCCTTAATTCAGTTTGGTTTTCTGACGTGTCACTAAACTATGTCCTTTTTGAGGCAAGCGCCATCTGCCCATCTTTCTTATTACAGTGTCTGTCACATGCAAAGGATTAGAGCAAGTTTCCTGGAGAAATGGCTAATTCAGTTTATGGTCAGTCTCCCTAAGTCTTGCTTATCAGTGTTAGTTTGGAGCTTTGGGAAGAATTTGGGAAGAATGATAGCCTTAGAAAAGTGCATTTTGAAGTTAGAAATGGTTAAAATACACATACACATTTTAAAGTAAGGTTCTCGTGCGCTCCCAACACAGGGCTTGTTCATCTTTTTCCGTCTTTGTGGTGTGTCTGCACAGATGTTCCACAGAAGCTACCGCAACTGTAATGCTCCCTAACACCCACCCTGTGTATCACACTCCTGCTAAGCTAAAGAACAGTAACCTCGGGTGGCGCCTGTGGCTCAGTGAGTAGGGCGCCAGCCCCATATGCCGGAGGTGGCGGGTTCAAACCCAGCCCCGGCCAAAAACTGCAAAAAAAAAAAAAGAACAGTAACCTCCTCTTATAAACAGGCCGCGTTCCATACTGGAATTTCTAAAGGGCGGGAAACTTGAATGACATGCTACAGAGAAGTGTCTGTGAGAGTGGAATCAGCACCACTGTCCTCACCATAACAGCTTGGTCATCATAAGTGGGCTGCCAAGACAGGACAGGAGAGGACACCAGATCCAGGAAGATGCTCGTTCATCCCCCAGACCCGAATGATGGTCCTCTAGGAATGGATCATGTTCAAAGTCACAGTGGACAGTGCCCTCTTTTGTCATCGCAGCTACGGGGTCCAAACTCCCCAACACTCTAAGAAAACTCCGAAGAACATGCGCAGAACATCACTGCAATAGGGGCACACAACTGTGATAAAGCAGGTACATTTAAGGCTGTTTCTATTTATTCTCCCTAAAAGGCTAGTTCGTGTTCCTTGATAATAAAACCTTCGTCTGCAGGATGAGACAGGCAAAGATGAGAGAAGGAATGGGGGAATGGGATGTTTTTCAAATTTATCCAGTGTGGTGAATGGAGGAACATTTGTTTTGCAGTCGCTAAATTGAATAACTGTAGATGATTAGCTTTAGAGAAACACAAAACAAAACAAAAACTCCAACTAGACACACCTATCATTCTTGAAAGGCCACAGTCTATTTATATATTTGCTAAAGTCATTGCCTCCTGAATGTAAATAGTAAAAACATCAGAAAAATAGGTAATAGCCTGTCTATTGAAAATTGGAAATATTTGCAAAACTTTCTTGCATTCACATTATAGCACATAACTCCATCTCTCTCTCCCCCCTGCCCTTTTCTCTATCTTGAATTTGAAGCAGAAAGAAACAATAATATGAACGGTTTTTTTTTAGACAGGGCCTCAAGCTGTCACCCTGGGTGGGTGCTGTGGCATCAGAGCTCACAGCAACCTCCAATTCCTGGGCTCAAGCGAGTCTCTTGCCTCAGCCTCCCAAGTAGCTGGGACTACAGGCGCCCGCCACAGCGCCCAGCCATTTTTTGGTTGCAGCTGTCATTGTTGTTTGGTGGGCCCGGGCTGGATTCGAACCCGCCAGCTCAGGTATACATGGCTGGCGCCTTAGCCCGCTGAGCCACAGGCACCGAGCCATATATGAACAATTTTTTATTGAATTATACTCTTGCTTAGATGACCACGTTATGCCTAATCGAATGATTAAAATTACCCCAAATGTGTCTAAAGTTAAATCTCTACATTTAGAAGAAATAATCCAGTTCTATCCCACATCCATCTTCCATGGTGGTCCAACTAAGTATTTGCCCACTGTGATTGTTGACAGAAAGTTCTTCCATTTTTGGAAAAACCACAGTTACATACTGGTTTTAGCTGTAAGTGCTCCTTTCTCCTCCTCCGCTGTTTGTGGGCAAAGTCTCATAAACAGTATTTTTTCCTATTTGTCACCACCCGGAAGTCCTTAATCTCTTCAGGGAATAGGAAAAAGTGCAGGAGCCCCTTTTATGAATCACTTAGATGCAATTGAATATCCTTGTAACACAGATCAGCACAAACTCAAGTGGTAGAAGGAAAAAGAAGCAAACGGTACGGTAACTGGAAATGACAAGGATTCAGGTTCTTCTGATTCTTTAGCATGAAATTCTGAGCTTATAATCTTCAAAATCCCATTATAAAATAAGATGATGGCACTGCAAAGAATTGAAAATACTGCAGATATTAATTTGTGATCCCCATCGTTAACATAATGTTTTTCCCTTGTTAAAAAAAACCAAAAAACAAAAATAATTTTAAAAATCATGTCCAATTTTTTAAAAAAGCACAGAAAAATAAAAGAAGGGAAACACAGGATATGTACTTCACTGAAACATGTGAAAAAAATTAACAACTAGTGCTTTATAGCAAATATATGATCTCATCAGCAAAGTAGAAGATGAGAAATTTTCTTTTAAAGTATGGTAGGCAGACCGGCATGGTGATGTCTGAGTTAAGCTCTGGCTAGGAAGCATGAATTTTCCACAGAACTCTCTGTGTAATCATGGAGATTTATTTTATTTTCTTATCTGTTAAATGTAAAACTCATGGTACCTACTTTATCCTGTTCTCCTGACTCTTTGATGAGTTAATGGGAACTACTTAGAAAATACCCAAGAATATAATGGCATTCGAAAAATTTAAGTTATTATTACCATTTTTCAATTTCTAATAGTTTACAATAATCACTGGCCCCCACTGGAGAATAATTGCATTTCTAGTTTCTGAAAGGTTCATTAAATAATAATGAAAAATATATTCCTTCTTCAATTGGGAAACTAAATTTAGTCAGTGTCTTAGTATATTACTATAAACTGAGTTTCAGAGCAGAAACCAATACCAAACAGATAAAGGCATACTTTTCTGTTTTTATTGCTATAGCTTGAAGAGACAATTTTGCATCAGGAGTTGAAGACTTTGCACTTGGAAAGCTCATTATGTTGACTCAAATATTACCAATGGAAGGATAAACCAAGTGTATCTAATTTCATCACTGATACACTTATGAGTGATAACA
The DNA here is from genome assembly GCA_963574655.1 of Perodicticus potto. Classification (NCBI taxonomy): domain Eukaryota; kingdom Metazoa; phylum Chordata; class Mammalia; order Primates; family Lorisidae; genus Perodicticus; species Perodicticus potto. Next base: position 5,084 of record CAUYRH010145173.1, read on the forward strand.
GATCTACTTTGGGGATTGTCTAAGGAATGCTCTTTTCATATCCAAAATGTTTTTGCTTAATTGTCTGGTCTGTAGCTCAAAGGTCACTTCTTAGAGCTGATAAAAGAGCTGTTGTCCTATACTAGAGATTTCTATCAGATATCTTATTGTATCAGAGAAAATTTAGGTTTCCTTTCAATCTAAATAATCATCATCATCTTCTCCATGCAAGAAAAAAGTAATATTCTTACTGGATCATGGGTGGTAAGATGTGTGATTGTTTTTCCCACAAAATATTTAAGTTTTGAAATTATTTCCTCTTTCCTCTAGCAGAGTATAAATAAACTTTTTCCTGTGCGACTATGTGGTTTTCTTCAAAATATATTAGAAGAAAACATATTTATCCCAGCTATATTCTCTATTTCAAGGAGAGAAGCTGCCATGCGTCTCTTAATTTAGAAGCACTTTTTGTTCAGATTTCCAGATAAGGCACAATACAGGTTTTAAATATAAAGAGGATAGGCTGTTTCCCACAAAGCATACAAGCCCTCATAGGATGAGAAACTGGCCTCCTGGGGTGTTTGGTAAAAAAGGAGTTCCTAGCATAGAGATATTTTTAACACATCAGATGAAACATCAGTTATATCCATATTTCCTTAACACGTTGTGCTGTATTCTCTTTTCTACATTCCAAAATTGGTTTATGACCCAAAATGACAAGGAGAAATCACTCATGATTTTTCTTTTATCACAAAGAGAAAATGAAAAGCTGTTATTATCATTATATTAACATAATATGTGTATTTTTACCTTTATCAAATACACAGTGGCATTTGGGCTTCTACTAAAAGTTATGACACTCACTGAAAGATAAACCAAGCCCTCTCAAAATTTTTTATTTATTTTGAGACTGTAATATCAGTGTGTTTAAGTCAAATGTTTATTTCTCTCTTTGCTTTAAATACGGCTCCTAATGAGTGAAAATTAGAAGTTTATATTCGCATTACAGCATACATTTCTTTTATTAATCAATTAACTAGCAATTAACTGTTGACTTTATTCACTGAGATCTCAGTTCAAAGCCTGTTTGTGTTTATGCCTGTATAACATAAAAATAAGGAAAGATTTTTTTTAAGGTCTCTTAAGCAAAATCTTTGTCAAAAATGAGGCAGTTGCCCATATGCACAAAAGTTTATCATATTATGATTGCTCTTGAGTATGATTTTTAACATCTCTCCCCCTTCTAAATATGCAGCTTTTATTTAATACCAAGTTGATAATCACCTCACCAAAATTAGATTTCTTGATCCTGTAAAGGCAGATACCCAACTTACAGATCAGTAATGGAAATGGGAAGGAATTATTGTGGGTGATTTCCTTTGACTAGAACTACTACTATCACTGCTTAATAAATCTCTTATCCAATTTTATTTCTCAGACATTATTAAAGAACTGTGTCAGAAAGAAAATACGTTTATATATATGTACTTACATAAATGTGCACTAAATAAAATAGAATTTGGAGATATGTGTGCCTGTGTGTCTATGAATGTGTGTGTGTGCATGTAATGGTATGTAGAACCACATTGTAGAATATTTTTCTAACACTAGGAATTCAAGGGGCAAACATCCTATAAGGCTGTATCTTCTAAGTTGTTAAAAAAAATCACTGACTTTTATATATTTCAGGTTTTGAGCTTAACATTTTTGGCTGCTTTTTAAAAAAAATTCTAAAGCAGTGTATCACCCGGTTTTGAAAAGAAGAGTTTCATAATATAGCAAAAGTGAAAAGACTCAGAAAGCAAAATGTAGACAAAATAGAAATATAAATATAAAACTCAAGTTTATTTTAAAAGCGTGTATGTTTTGCATTAAGGGGAATGTGTTGTCCTACCAAATATCTATTCGTCTCCCACATTCACAGCCTATTTCTAGGACATTGATCCAATTCAAATGCCAGTGGTTCATTTTTGAAAAGATTACTCTTTTAAATGCATGGCTAATACTGAAGTATAGACTTACTCTGGTTTTAAAGTCTCTGACAAAAGTCTGTTTTATGATTCATAATATCATAGAAGTGAGGCATATCGTGACGTCTTTCATTGCTAGAAGAGTTTAACTGTTCTTTTTGGAATTCAAAAATCTTACCTGAGAGCAAAACCCTTTTCTTTTGTTTTTTCTCCTTACAATATTTATTTTTTCCCTTTTTTTCTCTTTATAATTTTCTTCCTAGTTCCTTCAGTCAGCATGGCTGAGTACTTTTCCTTTTGTATTCACGGATAGAGAATTTTCATTTTCATCTTAAAAACGAAGAACACACTTAATTCTCAACAAAAACGAGCCTATCCTGGAAATATCTTAGCCCCTTATCAGGTGTGGTAAAGCAGAGAGGGGACAGAAGGAGGGACGTTTCTCTCCTTACGGACAACTCTGTCGTTTTTGAGTCCTCGCTCAGGGTTAGGAAAACATCCTGGCGTGTACATTTGTAGCTTATTGGTTTCCTGAGCTAAGATTAGGGATTAGGATGAGAGGTGTGGCTGGAACCTCTTCCTGAAGATTGTGATTCTGGGACTCAGAGGAATCAAGGCCCAAGGTTCCCACAGCAGACGCAGAAAAATAAATAAATAATAATTAGGTCTGTCCCTCTGACATTTAGCCACTCCCTTGGGTATTGTATCTTGGGCCTGATAATTTTGTTTTCCTAGTAGGGGCAGTAACTATGAACAAACGCTGAGCAAATATTTTGTTCTGACTAAATGCATGCATATTTTCTGAACTCTACTCATGGTAAATAATAGTAAATAATAATAACCATAGCCTCATAGTTCACCAAGGCTGGTGGACCATGTTATTCCTCTGTTGTAGATAATCTATTTGGGTAATGTTTTCTTAGAAATTGCTTCAATAGTGGTTAATATCAAATCACTAAGTTTGTAGATTTTTATCAGAATGCGGGTTTGTGCTAAAGTTTTTTAACCCAACCATTTTAGGGAATCTATTGTTATCACAGAAGAGTCAGGAAGGGCTTAACATCAGTGGTAAGTTTATCTATTCAATTCAACAAAATATGCTAGGCCAACGTAGGATTGATAGCTGCTGGAAGGTTTAGGAATTGATTCGAATCTCCAATTTCTCTCTGTAACTTAGATTTTAGCTTATTTCAAAAATAAAAATGATCAAAATATGACAGGGACTTTGGCATCAGAAACATCTCTTCTAACTCCACCACCACTGGTTGTGGGATCTGAGACCATCACCAGATCAGAGCCGGGGCTACTGTGAGTGTGGTCACCACTCATGTGCAACAGGTTTGTGACAGGCTTGTGCCACACACCAAGACACAGAAAGAGACCCATGGCAAGTACCCAGCAAATAGCAATGGCTCTCTGTTTTGAGCTTTAAGCAAAGCCAACATTAATCCTCCAAAAGGGAAAGATTTCGAGTTCTTTGTACATTTTGAATAGCTAAAGAAGTCATTCCTTCTTAAAAATATAATTGACATGCTAAGTAGAGCTGGTTGTTGACCCAAATTAACTAGGCTAGTAGTTACTATGGAAATTCTAAGAAGGGATGTGCTATTCATTTAAGAGCAGGACTAGTTCTAGACAAACTGAGAAATTATTTCAGTCTGTTTTTCACCTCTCCTCCTCCCACTCAGGCTTTATTCACCACTCACACCCTGATTTGCCAGAAGCTTCGTTCTCTGTCCTGACATTGTTAGTGGCCTATTTCAGTAGGAAGTAAGAACTCTCTGTGGTGCTGGCTGGTACTGTTAAACCCTTATTAGCTCGCCGGTTGCCTTGCATTTTAATAGAGGTCTGTGGAACACACAGGAGTTTTCAAACCCAAGAGAACTGTATTGTCTTGTGAAGCAGACTGTGTTCTCTATAGCTATGCTGGATCAGAAAGCTCATCCACTCTTAGGACATTAAGCTTTCATTTCTTTCCTCATGATTCTATAAAATACAGGTCAAAGCTGCCTTCCCCCTCCCAAACTCTGGTTCTGTAACTTCTTAATGGACGTATGTTTGCAAAGCATTCGTCAGGCTAGGATCAATACACAAAATGTATTTAAAATAGAACACTTATCTTTGTGTTCTGCCCAACAAACCTCTTTCCTCTATTTTCCATAATCATTTTGTGCTATGATTTGTCACCGACTCCTGTCAATTCTTCCTTAAACGAATGGCCATCACTTTATACTCAGTAGCTACCTCAGCTTGTTAACCCAGAAAGGGATGTGTTCCCTGCAGCGGGTGGACATGGGTGGCCTTTCTCTTCACCTTCTCACTTCATTAACTTTAACTCATTAACTTGAATCTGGGTTTACTCATCTGCAAAATTTACACAATAATAGCTGTTTTACCTTTCACAGGACTATTGAAATGACTAATCAAAATAATGCACGGGAAAAAACTCAGATATTATATAATATTGTATTATACTGTTAAGGATGGTCTCTTTGTTTTCTACATCATCTTGACTTGAGTCAGACTTGTGCGCAAATCTAGAATTAGCCACTTCTCAGTCACGTGAACATTAGGTAACTTACTTAAACCTCTCAGAGCTTTTGTTTTCTCATTACAAGACAGTGAAGTGATCTTGTAAGCTCTCTGCAGCTCAGTATCAGGAGTGAATGGAGAAAACACTGGGAAAATACCAAGGACCGGAGCTGAGTGTCTTAATGCTGGACTTTTCTCTCCATTCTCATTGGCTCCATTATTTGTCTGTACAGTCTTTCTAAATCTTACCTGCACAGTTTTATTTCTTCTGTTTTTTATATTTTCTAGACATACAAATGTCTATACACTCTATAAATCGAATGTATTTATTTTCTGTGGTTGCCAAAACAAATTACCACAACCGTAAGAAATTAAACCAGTACAAATTTATTTTCTTACGGTTCTAGAGGTTGGGAGTTTGAAATCAATGTCCTCAAGGTGTCTGCTCCTTCTGAAGGCTCGAGGATAATCTATTTTCTTATTGTTGCCGGTTTCCAGAGGTTTGCAACCTTGGCTTGTGGCTCCTTCCTCGCTGTATTCTAAACTCAAGCTTCTGTCATCACTGCCACTACTCACTCTGATTTCTAGCCCTCCTCTTACAGGGACCTTCATGATTACAATTTTGGTTTTTATGCGGATGACCTTGAATACTCCATCCATTTCAAGATTTTTTTTTAATTTTTATTAAATCATAATTGTGTACATTGGTGCAATCATGGGGCACAATGTGCAGACTTCATATACAATCTGAAATATTTTCATTGAACTATTTAACATAGCCTTCACGGCCTTTTAATCACTATATGAAGACATT
>CAUYRH010145174.1:0-11225 GCA_963574655.1 Perodicticus potto
AACATTGCTAATGAGAATCATATTGATATTATGTCCTCTTTGTTATGATGTGATGAAAAGGATACCTCATGTCTCTGATATTCTTCCCCCAAACCTCAGTCTAATCAGGAGAATACTTCAGTCAAAATTTAAGAGACTTTCTACAATATATCTGACTAGCCCTCTTAAAGAATAAAAAACTGAAAGACTGTCACAGACTACAAGAGACAAAAAAGAAATGCACAATGACCAAATGAAATGTGAGACTCTAGATTGGATCTTAAAACAGAAAAAGGACATTAGTGTAAAAACTAATGTAATCTAAATAAAGTCTATAGTTTGGGTAATTGTGTTCTGTCAATGTTTATTCAAAAGTTTGGATAAATGTACCATGGGCATAAAAGATGTCATCATTAGAAGTTGTAAGCCAGGCATGTCGAAAATTGTCAGATAACGTGGATACATTTTTATGTAAAATAATGAATTAATGAATCATTTATGTTTGTATTATATTAAGTGCTAATTTTCTAAAGATATTAAATCATTATTCCCATAAAACTATAAACTTAATATGTGTCTAACATTTTTATTAAACTATTAACTGATGAAAGAATGAATAAGATGTTACAATTGGTTCAGAGGAAAGTCTAAAGAATAGACACATATGTAAAAATAGGAATGCTGATATGAATTTGATAACCGATTCAATACTGAACATTGTCTGTATGGCAGGAATCTATTGTACTTCATAAAGCAAATAACAGTTGAATCTCAATGAACAAGAATCATTTGCATCACTACCAGCCCTATACGAGTCTACAGAGTTGCAATATAACCCAACTGGAGACTAGGGTACAGACCCTTAAAAAATCTTCTATCTCCTAAGTTTTGTTAGATAATGTATAGGAGTCCATTAAAAAGACACACAGTAGGGCGGCACCTGTGGCTCAAAGGAGTAGGGCACCGGCCCCATATACTAGAGGTGGTGGGTTCAAACCTGGCCCCGCCCAAAAACTGCAAAAACAAAAAAAGACACACAGTAATCTTTTAACCATTTTAGTCTTTCATTATTTTTAAGTTTATATAAAGAACTTAAACCAAACTGAATCAGTCAAAAATGAGGACTTTGGTTTGAATAAACTCAAACTAAACTCAATTCAAATACTAATGTTTTATTAAACTATACGCCAAATCATATTCTGGTATCATTTGGGGTTTTTTCTTTGTTTTACACTAGTGTAGACAAGTAAAGTTACAACTTTAATTTGTTTAGAAAATATAAAATGAAAGCAAAATCGTAAGGTCAAAATACTAAATAAATTAAATCTACATACTTTCAGATTATAGTATAGTATATATATCCGTGGTTTGCTTTATAAACCCCATTGTTCTTACATTGTTCATGATTTCTAAGCTAATTAACTAAGGAGTATCTCTCCATTACCTAGACTTTGAACTTTGGCTCTGTCTATACTTAGCCAAGTAACTGTGAGAAATTTTATGAACATCTTTGTACCTCAGTTTCTTCACCTGATACTGAAAATACAGTAGAACCTCTATAAAGTTGACCTATTTTATAGGTTTTTTTGTAAGAATTAAATGATTCGACTGTGTGTCATGTGGCTTGGAACAATGCCTGACAAATAGCCAGGCCCTCAATAAATAATATTTATTGCAGTCTGTTCACCTGCAAAATTCCTGGCTCGTCAGTGTTTAAACAATAATCCTTGAGACTTCTGGCTTCTTCAAGTTGGAACACCCCATTTCTCTCAGACTCTTTATGTCAGCTGAAATGCCTTTATCTAAAACAATAAACAAACATAGGAAGATTCTGAAAGGTGGAGTGAAGTGGCAGGCTGCCTCGGGATCTCTGGGCTGAGGACTGCCACACAAGGGAGCCCTCTGGGTTTTCTTATTGCCTCTTGCGTATCCTGATGCAGGTACTGAAGAAGTCTCTAACCTGGAACCACCAACAGCCACAAACAAGAAAAGCTCCACGAAAAGCCCATTTCCCCTAGCCGTAGCACCAGGAAAAGGGTGGCCTAAGAACATAAAACCTTTTTGGCAATGTCTGCCCATCTCCAACCAAACACTAAGGGAAAAGTGGCACAATTCCCTCACCCACAGATAGAGCAGGGCTGAGAGGAGATTGGATCTTCCATCTGACCCCACCCTGCTCAGATCAGCATGCTCAGATCCTCCCCCCAGGTGGTGGTGGTGGGGCCTAGCAAGGAGCTAACCTTCATTCCCCGTGCCCCACCACCTGACAGAGGCAGGCAGAGCACTGATTCTTCCATAGGATGGTGTAGGCATGCCAACAGGTGAGTTGAGCCTACATCCCTCTCCCCCAGCAGTGAAGCCTAAAGAGGTGATAGAAAGCATGGCTAGTCATCACTTGGCTTCATAAATCTGCCTGTGTCAGCAGGGCCCAGTAGGAAGCTGAGCCTTCACCCCCGACCCAGCATCAGGAAAACTGAACAAGCAAAGCAGGGAAAGTCAGTCCTCTGCTTTCCTACTCCCTAGCACACAGGTGCCTAGAAGGGAGATGAAAGACTGAGCCAGTTTAAGTGGTTCACTGACAAGGTATCAACAGGATTAGGGGAGGAGCTAAACATTCATTCCATCTGCAAGGAGACAGTTAATAGTCAGTGTTTACTTTTGCCGCAGTGGTGTCAACAGAACCCAGCAGGAAAATAAACACCCACCTGGGTCTCATACCATCCCTTGATAGTGGAACTGCCTGCTAACAAAAGAAGATTAAATGGATCCAGAGTTTCATAATATCTAAGTTTTCCAGGACACAGTAAAAAATTACTCATGGTACCAAAAATGAGAAAAATCACACGTGTGAGAAAAAGGCAGTTAGGTATCATTCCGAGATGGATTAAATGTTGACATTACCTTATCCATCAAAGATTTTAAAGAAGCCATCCCAAAAATGCTTCCGCAAGCAATTATGAAACATATTGAAACAAAAAACTTAGAAAATTATAAGAAAGATATAGAAGATATAATAAAGAACTCAATAGAAATTATAGATAATAACCAAAAAAAAAAAACCCTTGCTTAATGGACATGCTAAACTGGAAGTGATAAAAGATAGACCCAGTGATCTTAAAGACAGATCAATGTAATTTACGTAACCTAAAAAACAGAGGGAAAATAAAGCAAACAAAATGAACAGTTTCAGGGACCTGTAATGAAAATAATAAAAAGTCCCAAATGGACAGAAGAGAGTGACACACAAAAAAATTTTTGGAAGAAATAATGACTAAACACTTCCCCAAATTGGTGGAAGACATAAACCTACTAATTCAAGAAAATTATGAATCCCAAGTAGGATAAATCAAAAGAAAACCACACGGAGGCTTATCATCATTAAATTTCTGTAAACTAAAGACCAAAAAAAAAAAAAAATCTTAACACAACTAGAGAGAAATGATTTGTTCCTCATATCAGAACACCAATTTTAACAACAGATTTCTTATGTGGAACCGTGGAGGCCAGAAGAGGGTGGGACGACATTTTTTAAATGCCGAAAGTGAAGAACTACCAACCACAAATTGTAAAACTATTCTACAGGAATGAAACAGAAATAAGGAGGTTCTCAGACAATGAAAAGCTAAGAGAAATTTTTGCTTGGAAACCTGCTCTTAAAGAATGGCAATCAGAAATAAAAAAATAAATAAAAACAAAAAAAAGAAAGTCCATTAGGCTAAACAATGATATGAAATGATGAAATATAAGATTATGTGAAATGTAAAAAAAGAATGGCTAAAGAACATTCTCTAAACAGAAGGGATATGATAACAGCTGAAAGCTTGGAATTTCAGAAAGGAAAAAAAAAGAGTAAAAATAAGGGTAAAATTATAGACTATTCTACTTATCATGAGTTTGAAGCAAAATTTTAACACATCCAATGTGGTACTCAATGTGTATAGAGGAAATACTTAGGACAGCTATATTTTAAAAGAAGATAGATCTAAAGTAAAAGCAAAGTTTCTTCTACACTTTACCTGAAGTCAATTCTAGTAGATTATAATATTGCATGCATATTAATATAATGAGGCCAGCTTTTTTCTATTCAACATTTGAAGATTATTTATGACCAAAGCATGGGAGGGTGAGGCAAGACTATCGCTTGAACCCAGGAGTCTGAGGTTGCTGTGAGCTATGATGCTACGGCACTCTACCGAGGGCAACAAAGTAAGACTCTGTCTCCAAAAAAAAAAAGCATGGGGATTATTAAGAAAATTGATCTTCAAGGAGTAAAAGATTAGGAGTAAAAACACCTAATCTTAAAAAGTTACATGCTGCATGATTCCATTTATATAGCATTCTCAAAATTGTAAAATTAAAAAATAGGGGACAGATTAGTGATTGCCAGCAGTCTGGGATACTAAGGGAAGGGAGAGAGGCAAATATATCTCTAAAAGGGGAGCACAGAAGGGATCCTTGTAGATTGCATCAATGTCAGTATCCTGGTTATGATTTTATAAGATTTTATCTTTAGGGAAACAGGGTCAGGGTACAGTTGGTTTCTCTGTATTGTTCCTCAGAACTGGATGGGAATGAATCGAGGTGTAATTTGAAAAAGCAATTAAATAAAAACAATGGAGAAATTTTAAGATTTCAGTAGCCATTTTATCTCACTTGTTATTTTCCTGTTGAGGACACTGAGGCACAAGAAGCTGAAATGACCTGCTTTTATGCTTCACTGAAGTTTTCTTTCCTTCTCTTCTTCACTCACTCACCAGCTTCTGTAATACAAAAACCGTGTCTTATATTCCTGGAGCCCCCATATTACTTCAAGTAATGCTGAGCATATATGAACTCTGTAAAAGCTTGTTGTCTGTATAAACAGGAAACATACACAGAGATTTATTTGTATATGCAAATATTGTATTAACATGTTCCCTCTAATATAAATTTTTACAAGGAAAATACAAGAGAATTCAAATTCTCTGACTTAAGATAGTTAAAAGAGAGGTGATAATTTTGAGGATTTTACTTGATTATTTTAACTTTTACTGGTTTTTGAACAGGTGATAATTTTCATGCTTCAGAAATCAAAAGTTACAGTGTGTAAATTATACTTCAATAAATCTGTTAAAGAAAACAAAAAAAAAAAAAAAAGAAATCAAAAGTTACAAACAGGTATTAAGTGAAATTTTTCCCCCTACATTTTATACATTGTCCAATCAATTCCCCTACCCACTACCAATCAGTCTTTTCAGCTCTTTGTATCTATTAGGAGATATTTGTAAATTTGCAAGCAAATATGCATAAGTTTATATATGTTTATGTGTATGTGTTTCTATGTATATATCTACATATATTTGCATAAAGGGTAGCATACTATCCACATTTGTTCTGAATCATCCTTGTCTCCATCAACAATATATCTTAGACATTCTCTTATATCAGTACATAAAGAATATATTAGTTTCCTAGGCCTGCCAGAGAGAAGTACTACAAATTGGGGGGCTTAGCCAGTAGAAATCTGTTGTCTCTCGCAGTTCTAGAGGCTAGAAGTCCGTGGTCAAGATATAAACAGGGTTGGCTTCTTCTGAGGACGGTGAGGATCTATTCTGTGTCTTTCCCCTAGCTTCTAGTTGTTGTTTGCTAAAAAACCTTGGTGCCCCTTGTCTTGTAGATCTCTGCCTTTCTCTTCACATGGCATGTCTCCTGTGAGTGTGTCTATCTCCAGTTTTCTTTTAAGGATAGAGTCACATTGGATGGGAGCCCAACTTAATGACTTCATTTTAATTTGATTACCTCTGTAACGACCCTATCTCCAAAACAAGGTCACATTCTGAGGTACAGGAGTTAGGACCTCAACATTTAAATTTGGAAGTAAAACTCAAAGGAAAGTTAGTGGGGGGACAAGAGAGGAGGGGTAGGGTAAACTCACACCTAACATATTTCTGGGTGAAGGGCACACTTATAGTATTAACTTTAAATGCACTAATGAAAATTATGTAATGAAAAAGTGTATGCCCTTTAATACTTTGAAATAAATAATTTTGTATTCAATATAATAAAATTTGATACAAAATTCAATCCATAACAAATAAATTAACCATTCCTTTAATGGCTACATAGTGTTCCATTCTGTGGTTGTGCCCTAATTTATTTAAGCAGTCCCCTGGATATTTTATTGGCTTTCAAAAAGGATTTTTTTCCCTAATATTAGCATCTGTTATCTGAGGCTTACTGAGATTTTATTTTATTTTATTTTATTTTATTTTATTTTATTTTATTTTATTTTATTTTATTTTATTTTATTGAGACAGAGCCTTAAGCTGTCGCCCTGGATAGAGTGCTGTGGCATCACAGCTCACAGCAGCCTCCAACTCCTGGGCTCAAGCGAGTCTCTTGCCTCCGCCTCCCAAGTAGCTGGGACTACAGGCACCCGTCACAACACCTGGCCATTTTTTGGTTGCAGCCGTCATTGTTGTTTGGCGGGCCCGGGCTGGATTTGAACCCGCCAGCTCAGGTGTATGTGTTTGGCGCCTTAGCCTGTTGAGCCACAGGCGCCGAGCCCTGAGATTTTATTTAAACAGTGATTATTCCTGTAAACTTCAGGTGCCTTGAAGATAGGGTAGATTGAAGAAGAAGGGAAGACTTTTAAAGTTTATATGAAATAACAAATACTTGAGAAAAGCCCAGGAATGAATGAAAAACAACAAATGGATCTGCATTAGCCATCAGGAAGGGGGCTTGCCTTACCCAACATTAAACCTGTTATAAAGCTACTGTAATCCAAATGTATAGTATTAGCACAAAAAGAGACAAATCACTGGAAAAAACATTGAGAGTCCAGAAGCAGATCAAATTGCTTTTGGAAACATTATATGCAAAGTTGTTATTTTAATTCAATGAATGGTGCCAACACTCTTTGCAGTCCATCTTGGAAAACACAGATTGTCTCCCAGCTCATGCAGTACAAAAATAAATTTCAAGTGCATTAAAGTTTTTAATGTAAAAACAAAAACCCTTGGAATGAGGAAGACCTTTTCTAAACAAGATAGGAAACCCAAAATCTAAAAGGAAAAGATAGACCCATGGAAAACAAAGTGAAAAGAAAAATGATAAAGTTCCTATATTCACAACACATGCAATGGGAAAAGGTGCATACTCCTAATGTACAAGTTTCTCCTACAAATTAATTTTTCAAAAGACAAACAATCCTGTACAAAACTGGGCAAAGATAAGAATATGCAATTCACAGAAGAGGATAGCCAGAGAGCTGGAAAACAAAACTGTGAAAAGATGCTTCACCTCATCGTAGTCAGGGATATGAAAAAATAGGAAATAAGATACAAGTTCCTTCCACCAGATGGACAAAAATTAAGAATAATAACTTCTAATGCAAACAGACACTTTCATATGTAGCTGGTGGAATGTAAATTGCTATGGTGTTTGAAAGAAATATGGTATTATTCCCTAAAATTTAAAATATACTTACCTTTTGATCAGTCACTCCATTTCTGAGAATCAACCTATTATAGAAATAAAAGTACTGATGTGGAAGATGTTTATTGCAGCATTGTCTGTGGTGGTCAGAAATTTTAAAAAGTCATCAGTAGGGAAGTTACTGACTAAATTAAGGAATTACGTGGGCTTTACAGAAAGAATCATTTTTCAGTCTAGTTAGATCCATGCCTATTTTCCAAGAGGAATAGCCATAACATCTTTTTAACAAATGCAACAAATTTCAGTAAAAAATACAATTCTTCTTACAAAGTTAATCTTATGGAATTGCATGACCATGAGGGAGGTATGGAGAGCTATACACCAGGTATTAGTATTTGTTACCTTGGATCTTCAAAGAAAAGATAGTGAAAGAAAGACAGAAGGAAATAAGAATGTATCAAATTGCATAAAAAGTGAAAGAGTAGAACATAAATACTACTGCAAATATACATGGCCATTGATTATGTACACGGACAAGGACTGTAAATTATTATGGAAAATGAATATGTTGATTTTATTATGAGGTGGTTGGATGGAAGATTGTTGTTTTAAAATTTTGTTTTGTTGTATAAAAAAATATGAGTGGGGAGAGAGGGAAGCGCTGACAAGCATAGTATTTGCCCTGTGAGTACTCAATAAATGCCCTATTTATTATTCGGGTCATAGTACAGCAGTGCCCACCTTGATATGTTTAGATTGACAGCCAACAGCACTGAGTTAACCTGTACTTTAAGGACAATGGCATTGCTCTACATACTAAGGGTGAACTTGAGTCTATAACTAGCACTGTTGAAGGGGGATGACCTAGCAATAAGTGTGTATTGGCCTAGGGCCGGAAGAATGGTACTTCAGGCTCAGTCAGATTTTTACTTCAGCCAATGAAATCACTCTACCCTAAGACTTCCCCAAGGAATAAGGTCCCTCCCTTTCTGTTTCTCTACCTTCCCACCCCATTTTTGCTTATTCAGTTTCAGTTCAAAGGGGAAGGAATTATGAAAACTGATTCTCCTTTCCTCATCAGTCACTGAGGTGAATAGGAACAGTGTGGCAGCTCCAAATTTGGCTTCCTGCAGATGGAATTCTTGCCCTCAATCATGGATAAAGTTCCCAAGGCTACAGCTGCTTGAGCTTGGGAAGTAGAAACTCTGACCACTTTTTCAAAACTTCTCTGTAATCATCATCCAACTTGTTAAACAGTATATGACTCATTACAAGATTGCTGCAAATTCGCACCGGGCTGTGTGTAAGAACAGGGCAAAGGGAAGCCTTTCGAAACTGCTATACGGTTGACACCAGAACAACTGCGTGACCCCAGGACAGCTGAAAATCAGTGCGTAATTTTTGCCTCCTCTAAAACTTAACTAATGACCTACTGTTGATCTTACTAATAAGATAGTTGACTAACACACGTTTTGTAGATTATATATATATATTGTATACTGTATGCTTAGAATAAAGTAACCTAGAGAAAAGAAAATGATAAGGAAGAGAAACTATATTTACTACTTATTAAATGGAAATGGATCATCATAAAGGCCTTTATCTTCATGTTGATCAGGCTGAGGAGGAAAAGGGGGAGGAAGAGGACAGGTTAGTATTACTATCTCAGGGTGGCAGAGGGGGAAGAAAATCTGGGTATAAGTGTATAAGTGGACCTATCCAGTTAAAACCCACGTTGCTCAAGGATCAGCTATACTTTTAAATAATCTTCTCCCTTTCTCATTATCTAATTGGCCCACTAGTGACTCAGACCTACAGTGAGCTCATAGAAAAATGGAACGTTGTAGTTGTATCTATATTGACACTATAGATGCCTGAAAATATTCACTGAGCTCTATTTTTTTTTAAAGAAATAGTTTTTCCTATGCTTTGAAAGGAGTACTATTCTATAACAGTTAGGAGATCTGCAATCTACTACTAGTTCTGTCATTAAGTAGATATGGCTCGCCAAGTAAATCCCATAACCATTCTGTTTCCTCATAGGTAAATTAAGAGGCTTAGCTAGATGATCTCCAAGGCCCCTCTAAGCTTTAGATCTTATATTTAGCATTTTGTTTATAGAACCAAAGTTATTACTTTTCATCATAAATTCTGAGCCCAGCCAATGGCCTTAAAGTTCAAGTGTGCATATATTTTCAAACCCTTACAGAGCAAGGCACTGTCTCTTTTGAAAGTCTATTTTGATATGCCCTTGTCAGAGATATGAGTGAAAATGAGTTGGTAGACTCAGTGAACCCTACCACTCTGATTATTGTGAAGCTCCTTCAGTTTTGGGAAGAGCATATCTGGGAGCTACCTTAGACAATGTTATGTTAAAGATTTGATAACTCAGACATAGTTCTTTTCTTTCACAGACACTCTTTTCCTGTTTAGTGCTCCTAGATTGACTTCTGTGGTAGCTACGCACTTACGTGTCCTATTTGGTGGTAATTGCTTCATTTTCTTAAAACAGATTCACCTTGCTATACAAAGTTTGATTCAAGCATCAGCATCACTTAGGAGCTTGTTAGAAATGTGGAATTCCAGGCCTTATTTCAGAACTGTTGAATCATAATCTGCATTGGTAAAAATCTGCACACAGATTACAGTTTGAGAAGCATCACAGTATCACACATACACACACATTGAATCGTAGTCAATGTCAAAGAGAAAGATGTGAGAGATCATGAGCTCTCAGGTGGAGATTGGTTCCAACTATGTGACCTTTACCTCAGTCACTTTTAATTACCTCTTCTGTATAAAATGGCTCTAAACAATATTCCACAATATTTTTATTCTGGGATATCTATGGCAGCTTTGAAAAGGAAGAGACCCCATCCAAGATTCTCTCACCTAAGATTTGAAGATCTTTCCACTTATGCAAGAGTAGGGGTGTGAATTCCCAGGCACAAAATATAGCAGAAAACACTTGTGAAGAAGAAAGTAAAAGGGCTCCTCTAGGAACTACGTGGGAGTAGCCAGAAAATACCAGGCAAAGAAAAAGAAGACTGTTTAGGAAAGAGAAAGTTTCAAAGATAGGGCAGTAACTAGCAGTGTCAGGGACACCTGGGGCAGCTGAGTAAGCTAGGTGTGCACACTATTCCTTGGTGTTTTGTCAAGAGGTTCATGACAATGTAATCAAAAAATTTGTGGTAGAACAAGAGCCGAGAAGTCTCACTATGATGAGTAGAGAATTAGGGAATGGGAGATAAGGGATGGAGATAAAAACATGAAAGAATTTGGGATATGAGGCAATAGCTGGAGAGGAGTACAGGAACACACGTAGCTACCGCCCCAACAATGGAAGGGCTGGGTTCTGATTCCATGAACAAATTATCTACTAATTAAAATGCACAATATCATAGGAACTTGTGGATTTACTGCCTGAATAACAGCTAAATAGTATCTCTGCTCTTTAGAAAGATCATCATAAATGAAAAGTCAACTCCCAGTAATGATATGTTTTTCAGTGTCATCTTTTTGGTTTTCTGTAATTTTAAAAAAATTGAATTCTTCTTATCATGAGAATTTTATGGTAACGGGTTACCTCTCCAAACTTTAAGATTTGTACACACTCCTTTGACAGGCTTTCACGCAGTGTGCTGTGACAACTTGGATTAGATTTGCATTGAATGCTATTGAACTCAAACCAGTCACCAATGACAGTTAGATAGCCCATAGGCATTCTACTTTATCTTTTCAAAGAGATCTAAAGATGCCATTGCAGGGGAGGAAAGAAATTCAAGAATCAGCAAGTTGAAAGAAAATTTGGCTTATGGAAGATAGGT
>CAUYRH010145175.1:0-36983 GCA_963574655.1 Perodicticus potto
AAAAAAAAAAAAGAAAAGAAAATAGTGACTAACTTTCATATAAATTGGATTCAATTTTGACTAAAGTACATTACTTAAATATTAATTTTTTAATTCAACTTGTCAATATGTTGTTTAGGATATTGCATCCTCATCTATAAGTTAAACATGTTTGTAATTTCTCTTTATAACAATATATTTTCTCCAATTTCAATATCAGGTGTAGTCAGATCAGTAGAATGATATTGAAATATTTCTTTTATTGTTGATAAGATTTCTGGAATTGCTTGTTTTGTAAAATCATTGTGGTCTATGAGTTTATGATGGTTTGAACTTTGTTATTTAATTGAATTCATTGCTTAATTACTGTTTTCCTATGAATGATTATACTGTGGTTAATATGTTAGTACGATTGCTCTTTTTAAAAATTTTCTTGACCATGTTTATGAAGCATTAGAGTAAACAAATAGTAAATTTTAGATTTGGATTGCTAGGTAAAACTTATCCTTGTTCCAATAAGAATTAGGTCATTTTGTAGAAGTGTTAAGTAAACTATACAGTGGGTACTACATCAACGCTGTTTCAAGATAAAATATTTTTTCAGAATATGAATATTTAAAAGGCGAATTTGAAATGCTGAAGTCCCAAACACCTTAATATATTATCAATAAATAAAACATTGCTCAGAGGGGCTATATGTTTTATTTAAAATTATAAAAATTACTTAGTGAAAACTCGTAAGGAGGGGCCCTATGTTCAGATTCTCAATCTGATGGTATGGCGTGGACACTAACAAATCTGAAGTATTTCTGCTAATAAGATGCTCCATCCATGAACAAAATTTGGGACCTAAAAATTACTAATGCAATGTTTATTCTCATACTACATTTTAAAAGTCAACATCTGTTACTAATTAAAGAAGATTCTGATGAGTACTAAAATTGAGAAAGATATACAGAAGTATGTTGGGAACATACCTGTAATAATGTTGGGTAGCCTTCCCATAGAGACCATGTTTTCAATCCATTCATAGCTCTCTATGACTTAAGAAAACTGTAGAAACACAGAAGTGGGTTCACAGAATGCTTCAAAGAGCTTTATGAATAAATCTCATCCAGATGACTACTTTTTTATGGAAAAGTGGTATGGTAATAAATATATTGAAAAATTCATTTATTTAAATAGTAAAAAGACGAGTCCATTTCTTTTTGGAAATAACAATTATATTTATAGAATGATTTACTCATTTATAATTGCCTTTAACTTAGATTTTTGAAGTCTTCCACTACTGTGAGTTAATAAAGAGAATCATGTTAGTATCTTTGCTCATGTTAGTGAAAGTTTTCCTGTTCCCGCCTTTTATTCTAAGCATTCATGATTTGTGATGACGGCAATGTTTTCAGTAATGGTCTGGCACTGCAGACATGGTGGTGACCTATGGTGGTGACCAGCAGACTTTTCATCTTCAGTGCTGCTTTAAAAAGTGATTTTTTTTCAGTGAAGGCCTTGTGTAGAATTAGTTCATTTGTCAATTTATTTTTACCAGCTCAAATTATCCATGTAAGAACCTTTAAGTGTCCTGATCTATAGATGGGAAGTTGCCTGTTGAAGGACAAACCATGAGATTGGGCGTTAAGGTCTCTAACTTCTTCTCCCCCACTACATCACTGTGATCATTAAAATGAACCACTTTCTTTTCCTAGGAATTATCTGTAAAATGTTTGTAGAACTTAATGTTAAATAATCTCTGAATTCTTTCTTTTTAAGTGCCAATTCTTGATGTTTCTATAATAAGCATATTGCTATCTGTAAACATACATGTATGTGTTGTATATATAACACATCTCAAGTTATTAGGGAAATATATAAACTAAAATTTAAAATAAGAAACTATATAATATTCTATTGCCTTTTATTGTTAACTACCTCTTTTCTCTGTTTAGTATCCTCTCTCTTTGGGGAATGCCAACATTTTAAGAAAAGATTTCACAAATTAAGAATCAGTACTAATTTCTGACATCCTAGAAATGATAATATAACAGCTGCTGTCGTGATTTTCAGTTCCTTTCCACATTCATACTCGTGTTAATATTCTGAACTTTAAGCAAGCAATTTGGCAGATTCAAAATTAAAAAGAAGAGAAAAGGGGAACAACAAATTATTTTTAAACATAGGGAAGGTCACTGTTTTAAGGAGAAAATAAAGAGCTGACTCCCAACATTTTAGAGCAGAGAAGATTTCCTCCCTTCCCTATTCCTCCTTTAAATTTGTTTTTTTATGAATGAGTGCATAGAGAAAAAAAACCATACCACATGACACTTCCGGTTCAGCAAGAATGCACATTCAGGACTTCAAAGATGGGATCTGGTACTGTGTACCAACTTTTAAGTGATGTTCACCAAATCTCTTTATTTCCTGACCCTTTCTTTCAATGCCTGTAAATTAAGGAGTTGGAGCAAAATTTTCTGTAAGCATACTTTTAACTGGAAACATATTTGATTTTAGGATGTATGTTCATTATGTGCACACAAACAGATTCTTTCTTCGCATGGTCATTAATTTTTAACCCCCAAAGTAGTTTTTCAACACTTTTATTTGTATCCTATGGAATATGTTTAGGGGATGCAAATAATTTCAATATTTGTAAGCAAATTTTCCAAAGCAAATAATTCAAATATTTGTTTAAGCAAACCATAGAGCGTAATGTAAACTTGGGGTGGCATTTTCTTTTTCCCATGTCGTTTTCTCTCCTTTATAATGTATTGTAAGCAAGTCTTGTTTTTTAGATTACCCCCCAAGTAAGTCAGTTTCTACATATAGATAATGGGTAGAGTAACCGAAGAGCATTGTACCTTAAGAAAGAATAGACAAAACTCATAAAACTAACAAAAGCAAGATACGAAAAATATTCATAAAAACTAGTCAGAGCGATAAATCAGAACAAGGGAAAAGGCAGACATGGGAGTTATTTTCACGAGGATGGTAGATAATTACTAAGACTTTGTTCTTTTACCATCTCATTGAAGCTGTGACATACACTCTTGCAAAAAAAAGATGGCCCTGAATGGCCTAGAAGCATAAAAGAGGGTGGGCCTACTTAGTTAATTTTAAATTGTCAGCTCTTTTCTTCCATTCTTTTAGTAAAATAAACTGTTTTGCTGAATAAGAGGGTTAAGAAAAGGCCTGAGTGAGTCACTCCAATTTGTTTCCACATTCTGAACAGTCAATAAAGAAATTTATTGCCTCATTAGGCATTTTGAGTAGATTTCTGGAAACCTGGGTGACGTAAGACAGAAAAGTAACCTAGTGAGATGTTTTAAAAGCCAATGCAGCTGAATTTGTTTGGAAATTGCAAGTTGCCTGTTAGTCTGGAATGACATTGTGATTTGTTTCAAGAAATGGTGCCAGGCAGTGGGCTGGTTTGGAGAAGAGGGGGCGGGAACTGTGTCTATTTTCAGCAAGTAATGTAACACTGTAAATACTGGTTCTAAAAAATGCTGTAAGATGATGGAGGCGAGATGGTTGGAAGATGGTGGGGTCTCTGTGATCAGATGAGAGTAAGCTGCTTGTAAGTGACAACAATGGAAACCGATCGTTGAACGGGGATACTAAGCGTCCAGCCTGCAGAGCACACACGCGATGTTGCATCCTGGACTTCTGCTTAGCTGACAGTTAGCACTACATTCAAGTGGTTTTACTTAACAATCATTGTCTCACCCTCAGACTAAGGCATCTTTAATCTTTCTGCCTCTGTTTACCAGCTTCAAAGACTCAGTAGTAGTCAAATGAAGGTAGGTTCTTGCCCCACACTCTATGCTTGTAATAATCTTCAGATAGCTTGTCTTCATTTCCTTTAAAATGACTGAAAGCTAAATTGGGGAAAGTATTATTATTTTTTGAATGAAAAGAATGTTCATTTTGTTTCAAAATGTATACAGTCCAGGAGGCAAACTCTCACCAGAGCAATGATTTATTAGTCAGTAGAACACAATGACTTGCTTGCCTGAACTAACTTCCTTTTCATACCTTTGTCAGATAAACACATTAATCATTGTAGCAGAAAAAGAACTTGATAAATTCATCACCACCAGCCATAAAAAGTAAATTTCTGGGAATTTCCTACATAAAAGGAGTGAAAATACTGGTTTCTTATAATGAAAAAAGAGTATGCATGCATATTTATTTATATTCATGGGTATAACATTCTCTTTAACACATTTGAGTTCCTGTAAATTTGGGAAATAAAAGAATGAAAAGGGAAAAAAAAACTTTACTCTGGAGGCTCTCTTTGTTTGTCAAAGATAGATTTCTCAGTACTCTCATGTTCTTCTTAAAATAACATTAGGAGAGATATTGGGATGTAAAAAGATAGAAATACTTTCTCCGTCATCAACTTTTTCAATTCTCTCAACTGACATTTTATTGCCGTTCTTCCACTTAATATCTATAAGGCAAACAGTGAAAGAGAAAAAAATATATATGGGGACTTGATTTTGAGGAGAGGTACTGGGAAAAAATAACTAGATTATCATCCCAGCTACACAAAGATTGCTAGCCACAGTTTCCTTATCTGTAAAATGTGGGGTTTGGGACCAGATCGCTTCAAGTTGCCTTGAAGTTTTAAGGACAATTGATGAGTCTGACTTGGTGATCTGGAGAAGATTAAAATCTACTTAAAATGTGAAGGAAAAAACTAAAGCAGCTAAATGGAGCTTGCTTCTGTTTATTCCCTCTTTAATTAACATTATAAAAGTTCTGATATTGTGCCAGACTTAAAGGTCTAATTTTACATACACAGGCATTTCTCAGAGATATTACTGATTTCATTACAGACACAGTAAAAAAAGTGAATAATGCAATAAAACATGTCACAAGAAATCTTTTGTTTCCATGTGCATATAAAAATTATGCTCAAATTATATTGTAGTCTATTAAGTGTATGAAATAGCATTATGTCCTAAAAAAGTATATGCCTTAATTAAAAATACTTTTTTTTTTTTTGAGACAGTCTCACTTTCACCCTGGGTAGCGTGCCGTGGTGTCATAGTCATAGCTCACAGCAACCTCAAACTCTTGGGCTCAAGTAATTCTCTTGCCTCAGCCTTCCAAGTAGCTGGAACTACAGGTACCCATCTAAAGCCTGGCTGTTTTTAGAGACAGGCTCTCCCTCTTGCTCAGGGTGGACTTGAACCTGTGAAATGAAGCTACCGGCCTGGGTCTCCCAAAGTGCTAGAATTACAGGCATGAGCCACTATGCCTGGCCCAATTAAAAATACTTTTTAAAAACGCTTTATTGATTCTTGTACGGAGTAGGTCTTCTTGTTGCTCAGGCTGGTCTTGAACTCCTGGCCTCCAGCATGAGTTCCTTAGCCTCCCAAAGTGCTGGTTTTGTAGATATGAGCCACTGTGCCTGGCTACAAAATGCTAACACAATGCTAATACAGCAAGTCTTAATTTTTTTTTTTTTCTTTAAGACTGCGTCTTACTCTGTCACCCTCAGTAGAGTACCATGGGATCATAACTCACAACAACCTCAGACTCTTTGGCTCCAGAGATCCTCATACCTTAGCCTACTATGTAGTTGGGACTATAGGTGCCTGCCACAGTGTCTGGCTTTTCTTTTCTTTTTTTTTTTTTTTTTTTTGAGGCAGGGTCTTGTTCTTGCTCAGGCTGGTCTTGAACTCGTGAGCTCAAGCAGTCCACCTGCGTCAGACTCCTGGAGTGGAGTCTTAATCTTTTTGTCTATGGAGAATCTTGCCTTGAAGTTGATGTGTCTTGGCTGATCAGGGTAGTGGTTGCTGAAGGTTGGGCTGCCTGTGACAATGCCTTAAAATAAAATTGCTGTTAAAATAAAACAGTAATGAACTTTTCTGCATTGACTAACTCTTCCCTTCAAAAAAGACTTCTTCATAGCATGTCATGATACTTGATAGCATTTGACCAATGGTAGAACTTTCAAAATTAGAGTTAATTCTCCTGAACTGTGCCTCTGCTTTATCAACTATATTTATGTAATATTCTAAATCCTTTCTTGTTTCAACAATGTTCATTGCATTTTTACCAAAGTAAATTCTATATCAAGAAACCATCTCTTTGCTCAGTCACGAGGTGAAATTCCATATTTACTCAAGTTTTATCATGAAATCACAATAATTCAGTCCCAACTTTAGGCTTTATTTCTAATTCTAGTTCACTTGCTATTTCTACCCTGTCTGCAATTAACTTCTTCAACTCCTCAATGTCATCCATAAGTTTTAGAATCAACTTCTAAATTCCTGTTAATGTTGATATTTTGGTGTTCTTTCATGAATCATGAATGTCCTTGGCAGCATCTAAGTTGACAGATCCCATTTATCTTTTCAATTTAATTTTCTCAGATCCATCAGAGGTATCACTATCTGTGGCGGACATAGCCTCACAAAATGTATTTCTTACTAAGAATTGAGAGTTGAAGTTACTCCTTAATCAGTGGACTCCAGAAACAATATTGTATTAGCAGCATGAAAATGGCATTAAATCCAAATACATCTTCATAAAAGCTGTTAGGTGATCAGGCCATTATAAACGAGCAGTAATATTTTGAAAGGAATCTTTTCTTCTGAGCAGTAGCTCTTTAGTGGACTTAACATATTCAGTAAACCATGCTATAAACATGTTTTGTTATTTATTTGCAGAGCATAGACAGAGCAGATTTAACATAATTCTTAAAGGCCCCAGGACTTTTGGAGAGGTCAGTGAACGTGACTTCAATTTAAAGCCTCTAATTGCATTAGTCCCTAATAAGAGTGTCAACATGCCTTTTGAACCTTTGAAGCCAGGCATTGACTTCTCCTCCCAGCTAGAAAAGTCCTTGATGATATCTTCTCCCAGTTAAAAGCTGTTTTGTCTACAGCAAAAGTATCTTGTTTACAGAACCACCTTCTTTAACAATCTTAGCTAGATCTTCCAGACAATTGCTGCAACTTCTTCATTAGCACTTGCTTTTTCACCTTGAACTTTGGTATTATAGAGATAACTTCTTTCCTTAAACCTCATGAACCAACCTCTTCCAACTTCCAACTTTACTTCTGTCGCTTCCTTATCTCTCTTAGCTTTATAGATCTGAAGAGACCTGGTAGGACCTTGCTCTGGATTAGATTTTGGCTTCAGTAAACATGTGGCTGGTTTGACATTCTATCCAGACCACTTCCTTCTTAACTTTTGAAAACCATATGGAGGTCTAGCTAAATTAAGGGATGAGAGCATGGCTTAGAACACCAAGTCCTAGACTGGGTCAAGATTCTGAAAATAAGCTGATCCTCTGTTCACTTGCTCACCCAGATGAGTCTGTTTGGAAGCCACTGTTTCCTTGGCTGAAGCCGCTCCTTGACTGTGGCTTCTTAGATCAGTCTTGATTAATATAGTGAGATACAAAAGACTATTTTTATTATTTTATGGAAGTCAACCCCCCACCATTTACTTCAATAATCTAAGCAGTTCAGGGCATCTTGGACTGCACGCAAGACTAATATTAATAATCATATATTCTTTACATGTTGTGATTGTTCATTTGAACTGAGTTTTCAACATGCTTTAATTTCACTCAGTGAAAGTAAGTTTTGTTTTTTGGAGCTTTTCAAAAATAAATGGCATTCCAGGATGGGGTAGAGCCCCAGGCACTTCAGCCTATATTATTCTGAGTACTAATATATTTTTTTCCTTTCAGGCTAGTTGGATCGTTATTTGAAACAGAGCTCCAAGACTGATATATGCGCTATCAGATAATAATAGATGTGTCATATACCAAAACAGAAAGATCCATTACCTTAAATAGAGCAAAACTGTGAGAGGGAAGGAGAATCAACAAAATTGCACGTCTGGAGGCGCTTTTTAGACTGTATCACTGTCCATCTAGAAAAATGTTATAGGTAAACAAAGCATGTGCTTCCTGAATAGTAAGTATAATATGTGCAATTTATTGTCATTACAAAGAGATTCTATTGTGTCTGAAGAATTCCACAGAGACCCATTGAAGATCCATTACAGTGTTTTTGATCTGCTCTGCTTTTCAAACAGGGTAATTTTATGCAGGATAAGGCATCCGTGTGTCTTGCAATATGCATTTCTCTTTTATACTTGGTCCAAAATTCCATATGCCTACAAATAATTAAGCGGGGATGAGTTTTGTTGCCTTTCTGGTCATTTCTTAAATGCACAGTATAATTTATAATGTACTAATATGCTTCATGGAAAGCTCTCTTCTGCAGAAGCTCGATTGAAAATTGATGATAGTAAGTTTTATTTTCAATGATTGAAAGAAACTCATATTTCCAATAGGAAAGGCTTCATAGTTGTAATTTTTTGTTATGATAACTAAGTGTCTTTTTATAGTAGTTGGTTGCCTTTACCCTGCTCAGAGAAGCTTTACTGGATTCTTAAGATGTCCTCACTCCTCTACCTGGAATTCAAGGTCCAGACCAATTTTACATTTTGGCTTCTTTTTAAAAAACTTTTCACATAAGCACTTCATTCCACCCAGACTCCTCTTTCCAAGAGTACGTGTATATCTCTTCCCCCATATAATTAGATTCATGCTTTTACTTTCTCTAAATACTTTCTACTGCTCCAATTGCTTTTCTGTCTTGAAGGTCTATAAAAATCTTCCCATCTCTATAAAACTTTATCTGGATGTATGAGGTTGTTTTCTTTTAAATAATATTATACATCTGCCGTGTTGAACTGCTACATCTGTCTAAAAAGCACAAAGGTAGTGTTCACCTGTTGAATGTCCATAGCTCTTCATGAGTTTTTCTGGATGCTGTACATTACATATTTCACTTACTTCACGTAGCAACCAGTAAATGAGGAACCATTGTGCTTTTACAGATGAAGAAACCAAGGCTTAGTAAATTCAAACAACTCTTCCAAAGTTGTTTTGGTAGAAAGCAACAAAGCATTCCCTTCTGCTTTTCAAACCCTTCTTTCTTATTCCCCCAAACCTGCGTTTTTTGCATGCAGATACTGTTCCCTATTTGTGTGTCTATTTTTTTTTCATGTCTTTCTGATCGCAAGGACCTCTGTAATGAGAATTTTTATCTTTTAGGCAGCTTTCATCTACCTCAATTCTGCATTTAAGATGCCATGTTTTCCTTTACAATGACTTTTCATTTTTACACAGTTAAAATGATATATGTATTCTTAATTGAAGTGGTATATTTTTCCTTGTAAGGAACAAAATGAAATAAAATATTCATGTGACTTTCAGAAAATCTTGCTATATTTTGAAGTTGGTCAAGAACAGAAATGAATTTTGTATGTTTTCCTAGTTTAAATTCTACATATTTCATTCTGGCACTGCGAAAATAGTTTTAAGTTTGTACAGCTTTGTGTACTCCTAAGTAGTTCTTTGTTTTCTCAGACCATTTAAATCTTCCCTGGGAGAAATAAAATCTTCAAAAATCTACATGGACTTTGAACTAAATTTAGACATGCTTAAGAAAGCCAATGTTTAATACATTATTTTGAATTGAGTATCATTTCACAAGCAATAAAACTTTAAAAACTTAAATGAAAAAACACATTTGCAGATAATTTCTGGACTCGGCCTGCTCCCGTGCAGAGGGAGAAAATTACAAAGCAAGTTTTTTCTGAACTCATCAATGTTGTAATACCTGGTGGAATTACCAACAAGCAACTATTGACCATCAATTGTCAATCATTTTATTCTATGCCAAACTTCTACATTACTGAAAAAAAAAGTTCTAGATGATCAGACAATATTTTTCCACAAAATTAGCATAAATGCTAATAGGAGGTTTGTAATATTACTTGTGCTACAGGGAAAAATGTATGCTGGTTGTTTTATCAATCACTATATGTTAATTGTACAAGATTTAAGTGAGAACTATAGGAAATTAAAACAGAAAATGGGAGACCTTGTCCTTGGTCTTTTGGCATTTGCACTGCAGCGTAGGAGATAAGTCATCAGTTTAAATAAATATAGATACACATCTAACTTCTCAAGATGGAAGACCTTCCCAACACTTCTCAAGACCCCTTGTGAGAGAGTCATGGATGAGTTCAATAAATACAGATGCCATGGGCTAGTATAATCCAGAGTAATTTTTACCAAGGAAACGAAATTTGAAAGGAGGCTTCTAAGAGGGGCAGGATTGTGTTGGCTAGAAAACAAGTGACGAATAGTTTAGGTGGGAAGAAAATCAAGTTGCAGAAGCAGCTTAATTTTAAGGAAGATATGTTGGAAGAAAATATCAGAATGACTAAAGTGGAAACTTCAGCAAAATAGTAAAATCTACTTTTACTTTTATGTTTCTTTCTTTGCCTCTATGAGTTTACCACTCTGTTTTCAGCAGTACGGCCTACCATGTTTTAGTATCTTTGCACTTTTACCAGATGATATGAGCTTTGAATTCATGGAGATAAGTGTCTCATTCCATTGAGGGTCTGACCACTCCAGGGGATCCATAGTTATTAGCAGCTATGTGTTTGATTACCCTGCCTATGGGGACACAGCATCCTATTATGTCCTGTCCTAATAGCATCAACAGCATTAGCTTCTTGAGAAGCTAACCCAGGGTGTTCACAGCTACGCCTTCTCCAGCTGCTCCTGAACCACTTGATGTTTTCTCTATTTTATGGTGAACAGAAATATTCTCAAAAATTTCTTTTTTCTTTTAGCTATCAAGATGTGGGCCCACCGTTTTATTGATTGTTTTCTGAGGGGCATAGAATATGTGACCATTTTAATCCAGTTTTCTTAGAACCAGCACCTTTTGAAGATTTTCTGAGCCCTCCTCTTTGACTATCAGTGAGGCTCCCATTTGGATAAGTTGAAGAAGAGGCCAGTTTGAAACAGGAATCAGTCTGGCTCCCCGGTGCATGTTTTTGATTCACACTCACGGGGCTACGGCCAGCAGAGGTGACCTAAATTTCCTCTTTTGATGTTGCATACCACAAATTCCCATAGCAGATCTGGGACAAAGGGATCATTTTAAGACTTTTTTCTAACAGCTTTAGCAGATACTGACTGATCCTTTCCCAGGAACAGAGAGGGTCCCACCCATGCTCCTGATTTTAGAATCACAAACATCAGTAAGACCAAGATGCTTTTGCAGGGAGACAGTGTCTTTGATTTCTCTTGGGTGGTCAAAACACAGCATGTGTGATATTATTACAAACTATGATTCAGAAAGCACATAGTTCTAGAGCGTTCTGTTTTCATTATCTTGGTGTCAATGGAAACAGTTTTGTTTCCTGATGTCTTACTGAGATGGCCTCTTTGTTCATTTGGGCCACTTTCCCAAGGATGCTGCATGTTGCCTGACCCTTATTCCTGAGGAAATAAGTAGGAATTAGATTGACCTGTTGTGGATAACGTACTTGGTCTAAGAAGGGAGGAAGGAAAAACATGACACTAGGTTGCTTGTCAGAAATAATAACAGACTCTCATCCGATTGTGGAAACCCTCCTTGCACATTGCTCTCTGTTGAATGTGGCAAAAATATTATTTTTAAAGAGCTGTTATTCTCTGAAAAATATTATCTTGCCTTAGATTTACTTTAGAGTAAAGGAAGATAAAAAAGACCTTATTATAAAGAAGTTGCTAAAATCAGCATTAGTAGATGAAGTTTTTGAATGAGTGCTAATGATGAATTTACAAATCAACATTTCTTCTTTTCAGCAGTTTGCTTTAGCTTGGCCATGGTGATGTGAAGGTGAGAATGAATAACTCTCCCCAACCAGTGCTTCATTTGAAGACAGTTCAAAACTCTGAAAACCAGGTAAAAACGATACAGATGATTTTAGGAAGGCATAT
The DNA here is from genome assembly GCA_963574655.1 of Perodicticus potto. NCBI lineage: Eukaryota > Metazoa > Chordata > Mammalia > Primates > Lorisidae > Perodicticus > Perodicticus potto. The sequence continues at coordinate 11,795 of CAUYRH010145175.1, forward strand.
TCTCTTTATTAAAGAACATTTTTTTGGTCAAGTTTGATGTTGTGATATAAAAATTCCTTCAAGGAGCTGTATTTACTCTCACAGAAACTGCATTCAAAAACATTACCTCAATGTCAATTCTTTGTGATGAGCAGACTGTGACTAAAGTATACATTCATGCATTTAATTCATTAATTTGATAAAGTTACATTTGATTATGTTCATAGCATAATCTACTTTTGTGGAAATACTTTAAAGGTAAAAAGAGGACTTGTGTCTTAATTTGACTTATAACTCTAAGCAAAGAGGAACAGGGTAAATAAATTTAATATTTCTTTTAAACATAACTTTTATCAAATAAATGTGTCCATATATTTAAAATTCAAATAAGTTTGAAGTCTAATAATTAAGGAAGCAAACCTTTTGGCACTTACTACAAGAAAGCAACCACTTCTAACTTCTTTAATATTTACTTTACTTTTGTGGCTTTCATTAACATCCATACAACTATCTTATCATTTCTAAATCTAATACTTATTGATTGACTTCTTGTTACTATAGATTTAGATTTAAACTTCCGTAAAACCCTTAAATTCATTATTTTCCCAACATAGTAATATCACAATTTTAGTTTAAATCTATCTGAGTGTTTAGTTATTAAGATTGTACAAATATGTTTACTGCTAAATCTCGTGAGACGATATGATTATATTCCTTTTATTATAGAATTTTTGTTTTGCCTCAAAATAAGTTTTTTATTTATTTTTCTTTTGCTCACTTTCTCCCTCAGCATCTTTCTTTCTTCTGTTTCTCCTTTCCTCATTTCCTCCCTTCCTTTTTTCCTTTTTTTCCTTCTCTCCTTTCTTCTTCTTTCTTTCTCACTTTTTTCATTTTTTTGCTAACTCTTCCCAAATGTTCCAAAATCTTAATTGAATCCCCCTCTATTCAGTTTTCTACAAAAAACAGGCTGGTCAGATAATCTAGAAAAATGTCCCCCCCCCTTCCTTGGAGAAATCTCTCCAGACACCCTCTCTTCCCTGACTTCTGTCTTGTCTGCTTGCTCTCTGAGACATTTAATAAAGAGATGGTATTTGGGGGATACTTTGGCTGTCATTATGGAAATTTACTTTTCCATTTTATGATGTAGCATCTTTCTGGAAATTATGACTCCCTTTTACTTGTTTTCTTCTCTTTCCTTGTGTGTTTGTTCCCACTGGAGTTCATACTCTAGTAACATTATGAGAAAAGTTCTATAGGCAATAAATATTTCCCCGATTTTCATGTCAGGAAATATGTTCTATCTTCATATTTGATTAAACTTTTAGCAGGATACAGATGTATAGATTGGAAATAATTTTTAGTTAGGATTTTAAAAGCATTTCCCAGTTATATTCTAGCTACCTAAGTTGTTGTTGAGAAGGCCAATGTTATTTTGATCTCAATCTTTTTTTTTTTTTTTTTATGACCTACTTTGTTCATTGTGAGCTTGTGAGATCTTCTTTTCCTGACCAGTGCATGGATTTTATCGGAATGCATCTCATCACGGATCTTTGTTCATCCTTTTTGCTGGAGCTCTTGAATATTTGTTTCTATCTGGAGAATTATGTTGTTAACTAAGAGAAATTTCTTTGCATTATAGTTTTAATAATTTCTTTAGTAGTATTTTCTCTTATCTCATTTTTTTTTTTTTGAGACAGAGTCTCACTATGTCACCCTGGGTAGAGTGCCATGGCGTCACAGCTCACAGCAACCTCAAACTTTTGGGCTTAAGCAATTATCTTGCCTCAGCCTCCCAAGTGGCTGGGACAACAGACACCCACCACAATACCCGGCTATTTTTTGTTGCAGTTGCCATTGCTGTTTAGCTGGCCTGGGCCGGGTTTGAACCAGCCAGCCTTGGTGTATGTTACTGGCACTATAACCACTGTGCTACAGACACCGAGCCTTATCTCCATTTTTTTAAAACTATTTGTGGAATGTTATACTATCTACATTGACAATCTAATTTTCAAACAGTTGTTTTCTTCCTTTTTTGTAATGTGTCTTTTTCAATTTACTTTTCATTATGTTTTAATACTTTTATTAGGTATGTACTAGATATTTACTTTTGATCCTTGAATTGTAAATTTATAATTATGTTTCTTATTCTCTGTTTCTTTTTTTATAGCATTCTGTGTTGTTTCCCCAAGGCAATATCTTGTCAACATCCAGAGGCATTATCATCATTCCTTTGAAATTTTCTTGTTTCTGCATATTCTCAGTTTCTCTGAGCTTCCTCATTATTTCACTTATTTTATTTCCTTTTTTCTCCCTGATGAATTTTCAGTAATGATCCTTTAGCGTCTAAGTAAAAAATCTCCGTTTTTTTTAATGAGGCACTAAACTCCTAATCTCTGCCCATGGGTTCTCTCTGGTTACTGAGTTGACTTTATTTTCGTGAACGAGACACAAAAATGTCTGTATCTGAGGTTAATTTTCTCGATGGTGGTCATTACTACTAAAATAAAGACTTCTTAATCTTCAGTTTGGGGATATGTAAGTATGCTGGGCTTAGCCAAGGTACCATAGCTTTCAGTGTCCGTTTTGTACCATGTTTGTCCGTTTTGGACTATTCTTGTTCAAGTTCTTCAGAGCTGATGTCTCTTCTTTCCTTTAAGGATGGGGAGATTGCTGACTCCTTTATCAGCATGATCACAGTTGTCTGTTTTTCAAAAAATCTCCGTTTCTGCCTCCTGGCCTCCGCCCCACCTTGGACAAATACCTGGATAGTCCAGTGTCTGAATTTTTCTTAGTAATCACTATATGGGTATGCTTGTTTAATCTTTTATCAACATCTTCTATTTACATTTAATTTGTCTTTCTTTTACTCTACTAAATCAAATGCAAAACACTACTACCTTCTTTCTGCCTTCACATAGTGCAGTTTGGAATTATAAAAATCTTCTAATTGTAGCAAATATTAGCGTTTGTATAGAAGCTTGAAATGACTGCCCAAAATATGTTCATCTCTTCATTGCCAGAAGCTATGAATGTTACCTCATTTGGAAAGAGGGTCTTTGCAGATGTAATTAAGTTAAGAGTTTTTAGATAAGAGATTGTCCTGGGTTATACAGGTGGGTTCTAAATGGCATCACCGGGGTCCTTATAAGAGAGGTGCAAAGGGAGATTTGATACACACCGAGAGGGTGATATGAAGATGGAGAGATTGGAGGGATGTGACCACACACCAGGGAATGGCAAGAAATACATAAGCTTCCAGAAGCTAAAAGGCAAGGGATGGAATGGATTCCCCCGGAGCCTAGGGAACACAGCCCTTCCTCAGCAAAACTGATGTTAAATTTGGCCTCTAGAACTATCACAGAATAAATTTCTGTTGTTTTGAAGCCACCAAGTTTGTGGAAATTTGTTTAGCAGCCACTGGAAACAAATACAATTTGTATTAAGGGTTTCTTTTTTCCCTTGATGTTTTATGATGATTTTAAAAGGAAACAATATAGAAAACTTCTTAAAATATATATCTAGCAAGTAAAAAGGAACAGCCCAGACTTGTTCTAGCCTTCCATTATTGAAATTCAAGCATATGAACAATGTGTTCCCTTATTTAACAAACGTTCTCTTATTTAACAAAGGAAAGGACGACACCCTCATAGAAAATCTTCTTGATTTTCCGGGCTTACAAGAATCCTGTAATGTTGGACTATTTCTTGTTGAGCTTTGTTCCTGTAAAGAAAGGGGTCATGAAAGCAATAAACGTCATAACATGTAATCTGTAAAATACATTCTAAAGTGCTTTAGCTCAGGTATTTTAGGAAACCTTCTAATCACATGTCTAAGTTAAAATCAAAATCATTTTTCCCCCTAAAACCTTCAAAGTTATTGAATTTAGCAAAAATTTGGGGAGAAAATGACAAACAAGAAAACAATTCCCCAATCTAATTAAATAGCTGTGAGGATCTGAAAAATAGCTCTTTTTAAAAATTTTCAAGATGGAATCACAGATCTTTCTTTGACTTTGTGTCCATGTCTTGTCATAGTCTCTTCTAGTCAGAAGCTTTAGGTCTGGTCATTTGGTCATAATCAGGGTGTTCAGGACGGTAGTATGTGGCTGTGATTAACTCTTTGTAATTCTCCAACTGCACAGGCTCAATCTCAAAACAACACAGACACCCACACTTTTAGGCACAGGATGACAAGGGCTTTAGAGCCAGTGGTTAAAAAACATTAACTTAGATTCAGCAGCCCTGATTCTGGGAAGCTTGACTTCCATGGAAATATCCTCTGATCCAGAACTCTCCCTAGATGGTCCCAAATATTCTAATCTAAGTGTAATCTTCACACGCATTGTATTTTTGGGGTAGGAATTTCCAGGAAGAGTATTTTACTTGTATTAAGAATTAGCGTCTTAATACTGTAAGGAATTTTGGCACCAAAATATCCAAGGAGATTTTTGGAACCAAGGAAGGCAAATGAAGAGTAAACTTTGTGTAGGTTGACCTTCCCACACTCTTCAAGCTGTAGCACATAGCAATATGACCCTGAACACTTATCTAAAATGTCACATCCAAATTGTATCTGCCAAGGAAGCTCAGGTTTATCCCGGAGGCATTTCTGCATAAGCGCCAAAGAAAGTAGTGGCTGTTTGCTCTTGGCTGGAACCCCGACATTCTATGTGCGGCTGGAATATACCAGAACATATTTAGCTCAGATTTCTTTTCCTCAATTGAACTTGCTGTCACACTATCTTCCTAAGTGTGTCTCTGGGACCCAAGCAGAATCAGCCACCCAATTGGAAGAGTGATTTTCAGCTGCTGTGTTTTGGTACACTGGTGTGCAGTGAGATGATTTTACGTGTGCCACAGCAATTTTTTTTTTTTTTGCCGTTTTTCTTGGCTGGGGCTGGGTTTGAACCCACCACCTCCAGTATATGGATGGGGCTGGCGCCCTACTCCTTGAACTACAGGTGCTGCCCTACAGCAATTTTTAAAGATTATAAATTATTTTAAAAGAGGCTAAAAGCACAGCAAATATGTGTGTGTGTGTATATATGTATATGTGTGTGTGTGTGTATATATATATATATTTTGATCAACATGCTTTAAATGTGCTAAGAAAGTTTAGCTATAGTGTGCCATGAAATAAAAAAGGTTGAAAAACACTAAACTGGAGCAGTGACTTGACTAGATGGAAGCTATCGACAATAAAGCCAGTGGGAAACTGAGCATCCACAGGTGTTCAAAGCAATCTGGGTATCGGCACTCCAGATTAGACCTGTCCTCACAAAAGCTCCTGCCTTGAGGAGCTCGACATTTGCCCCTTAAACAGTTTACGGTAGGATCAGACTTCAACTTCGATGTCTCACAACCTAAGACCTGAGATGCATGCTTTGCTTCTTCCCAATATTTGATTTTTCTCTCTCATCCTATATTGTGTTAATGTCTTTATTTTCCTCTATCTAAATTCCAACTCGTACCTGCCAACCCCTCTAGCTTTCTCAAAGACCCTCTGTCATCATCTCCAGCCCAAGCAGACCATTTTCTACATTCTGCTTCTAAATCTTTTCTTATAGCATTTTAGTAACACATGTGAGAACTATTTACATACCTGCAACCTACATTGCTTCTACAGGAGCCATGCCTTTGCTTCTTTCCCAGTTCCCATTCTAATCATTTATTTTTTCAGATTATGGAAGTTCATTTAATACCCTCCCTTTCTAACGTTTATATTTACTTCTTTACTTATTTCAGTGTTTTTTTGTTTTAACAGATCTTTAAAGGACATCACTCAGACTGTATACTTTACATACTTATCAAAACAGAAGCTGTTGAGCTGGGGTCTCCTAACACCTGCTGTCTGATTCCTTGGCATGAGATTTCGCCTTTGCACTTTGATATCTCGTTCAGCTTTCACTAATGTTCTAATGGGTCATTTTTTATCTGTGTTTGCTTGCTTGCTCTCCTTTGTTTTTTCGCTCTTTCTTCTCTCTGTCACCCTTTCTTCCTTCTTATTAAGCAACCTTTTTCAACTCCCAATTGCTCACCCAATTGACTACTCACATCCTATCCAGCAGTTAGATATTTTCTTGCTTTCCTGCTGCTGCACCAATCCTTTGGGACCATAGAGACAGGGAGGGGTTCAGACATGAGTTATTTTAGATTGTCTGGGAAGATCTAATTGAGGGTCAAAGTAGTAGATGGTGTGGGAGGGCATTTGTCACTGACTGAAACAGTGACTCTCACCATATGTTCTCAACGGAGAAAACAAAGGCTATATACATCCATGTACATGAACATGATTTTATGTATGTGTTTTTAAAATTTTCCCATGGACCTAAGTAACAGAGCAGAAGTAGTGAAATTGAAGGGAAGGCAATGACTTCAATTACTTAAAAAGGAAAATCATTTCAAGTAGTGATATGACAGAGTAAATAATCCAAAATAAAATAAAGGCTTCAAGATTATTGATAAAGAGAAGATTAGAATTCATAGTGTGCCTAAATCACTAATGTCTGTCTCTTCCTTTGCTTAAATTTTTTTATCAAGCATACACTTAAAATATCTTTTAAAATTAAAAATATATATCATAAAGCAAAAATTTATGATTTTGCCACACACAGATGATAGCTGCTATCACTGTGATACCTGATCTTCTTACTGTATTCAAAAACACCCATTTTACAAAGTTGAAATCATACATTATTCAGAGTTTGCTCTTTTTTCTGCTTTTGCTCATCTAAAGTTCACATAACTCCTTAAATTAATCATTTTAATGGCTGTATGATAATACATCATATGAACTGATAATAGCTTATTTTCAGTCTTATAGGCAGTTAGAAACAACTTTGTACAAAAATACTGGTCTGTGTCACTGATGAGTTTCTTACAGAGGAATCCTTGATACGATATTACCAAGAATCACACTTCCTCTTAGGCTTTCACTGATAGGTGCTCTCTGGAAGGGCTCTTCTCCCACAGATTATCATGTTGTTCTTCCAAATTACACTCACATTATGGCTCAAATGCCACCATTCAGAGAGACATTTCCCAGAACACTTAACTAAAATGTCACATCCATCACTTCCAAAATCATTCATTTTCCCCTCTTACCGCACTACCTTTGGTCATAATGGTCAACAGTACTTAATATGTTATGTTTATTTGTTTACTTGTTAATTGTACCTCCTTAAATGCTGATAAATAATGTGTAAGAATATTCATTTTAACACAGAATAACCCATTTTGAATATTACTTGTAAAATTATAGAATAACAGAATTGTAGAATTCCAAATGTATAGAATGGATCAAGGTTTCTTTAGTTTTCATTTCTTTTCATTCTTCTTTGAATAATCTGTTCCTCTTTCTCAATCATTTTTTATTAATGTGTTTTTTCCTTTAAAATAACATGTGAGAGGGCAGTGCCTGTGGCTCATTGAGTAGGGCACTGGCCCCATATACCAAAGGTGGCGGGTTCAAACCCAGCCTCAGCCGAACTCCACTGCAAAAACAGAAAAATAGCCAGGCATTGTGGCGGGTGCCTGTAGTCCCAGCTACTTGGGAGGCTGAGGCAAGAGAATCACCTAAGCCCAGGAGTTGGAGGTTGCTGTGATTTGTGTGATGCTACGGCACTCTACCGAGGGTGATAGAGTGAGACTCTGTCTCTACAAAAAAAAAAAAAAAAATGTGAGAGCATTAATGTATTAAATGTGCTGAAGTTTTTCACATTTTTATTGACATTTTCCATCTTTTATAATATTTGTTCAAATTTTGCTTACATATTGTTTCTATAGAATGAATAGCTTATTAAAAACTTTCTTATATTTTGTGAGATCTTAGATTTAAGAATGTGTAAAGTCAAATATTGTGAGATTTATTCCAGCAAGTTCACCAATATTATTGCTGTAGACTTCAAATATATATCTTTCTTTTTGAAGTTTCTCACTCACTTCCCTGTTGTAATTTTTTAGGATGTTATTTCTCATCCTTACTTCTTTTTGTTTTTACCCACTATCCTTTTCTTTCTTTTTAAGGGTGTACTTTCATTTTACTTTCTCCCTTTTGTTCTGTATTTTAGGGGGTTGTGGCTTCATGAATTCAATTTAAAATGCTTATTTTCACCTCTTTTCATAGATGATATATTGAGTTATTGCCCTCCACTTGAGAGCTTTCTCATCCCTTTTTCTCTGTAGTACTTTTAAATACTCCCCATCTTATATTTGTATTCTATTTGCTCAACAGTCTAGATTAGCCTCTATCTGTCCAATGTCATGTTTACACCCAGGCAACACCTGTTATTTTCCTACTATCCACATCTTGCTGGTTAAATCCCATCATGATGGCTAAATCTCCTGCATGGTGCTCCAACTGGGTGACCAGTTGGTGGGCAGACCTTCCATCTAGAGACTAGGAAGCATCTATGTAACTTAACTTTTCTCTCTAGAGTAAGTTGGCCTCTCATGACAAGCTACAGTTCCTAAAATAGTAGTAGATGCTTTTCCTACCATCTTCCTATCTCTGCTGCCATGTACATTGCTTTAATTAATTTTGGAGCTACGTGTCTCATATCAGCCCCCTCTGCCTTCCTGTATTCAGGCCCCAATACCAAAATAGGAAAGAGATGGTGATATAAGAACAATACTTTATGCATTTGAAGAACCAGGACCTCTATTAATATCCAGTGTAATTGTGGAAATCTAGGTTTTTAATGAAACAAGTGCATGAATCTGAACACTGTTAATCAAGAAATTTTAAGTATTTTCTTAGTTTCTGGATGGATAGGACACCTGTATACATTTTACGCCACCTGTTATTTTTCTCACTCCAACATCATTAGCTTTAGAAGAATGGGAAAGTGATTATCTCTATTAAATGTTGGTGGATGTATTTTAGTGCAGGTATTTTAACAATCAGTTGGCTGAACACCCCTTTGGATCTACATGCCATGCAGAAAGCCCTGATTCTTTGTGTTTTGTGGGGGCTGACTGGAACTCCCCCATAGCTGTGTACCATGCTGATGTCCATAAACCCATACTTCTGTGTAGAAGTCCACACCCTGCAGACCTGTGGGCTGGCAATTTAGCATGTCCCCTACAGTTTTGCAGCACTGCACAGTGTCATGCCTGCAGGCCAGGTCTCCAGAACAGATCCAGTAGCCACAAACCACCCCCTGCCAAATATCATGATTACATCCAGACCTGGGTAGAGCACACTCCCACCACCCGTGACACTACCCAAGCAGCACTTGCCACTGCCACAGGGAGACTCAGGCAGAGCAATTTCCCCAAACACCTGTCTCCGTGGAGAAGGACTCACCCTGACTGCTGCTTGAGCATCTGCACTGATAAAACGGAACAAATCATAAAAACAGAAAGTCAAAAATAAATAATGGACTTAAATGGAACTTCAGAACAGTTGGACCTAACAAGACACTTACAGAACATGCACTGAAAACTACAGAATATACAGCTTTCTCAGCAGCCCATCAGATGTTTTCCAGGTTGATCTTATTACAGGCCACAAAGCAGGTCTCAGAAAATTCAGAAAAATGAAAATCATATCAGATATCTTCTCAGATCACAGTAAAATAAAGCTAGAAATCAATTCCAAGAGAATGTCTCAAATCTACATAAAGTTATGGAAATTAAATAGTCATCTGATGAATGATCTTTGCGTCAGTGATGAAGTTAAGAGGGATTTCAAAAGATTCTCTGAACTTAATGACAAAGGGAGCATAAGTTTAATACAGGGAAGCCAATACTTAGGGGAGAATTAGCAATTTAAAGGCTAACATTGAAAAGACTGAAAGATCACAAATTTCAACCTGATATCACATATGAAGGTACTAGAAAAAAGAGCAACACAAAGGCCAAGGCAGCAGAAGAAAAGAAATAACAAAGCTCAGAGTAGAACTGAATGAAATGGAAATTTAAAAAAATACAAAGGATTAATGAAACAAAAATAGATTTTTTTAAAGATAAACAAAACCTAGACTACTAGCTAGATTAACTAGAAACAGAAGATAAAGGACACAAATAGCCTCAATCAGAAGTGAAAAAGGAGACATTACAATAGCTATCACAGAAATACAAAATATCGGCAAAAATCTCTATGCACACACACTAAAAAGTCTAGAGGAAATAGACAAATTCCTGGAAACATATAATCTCCTATGCCCGAATCAGGAAGAAATGGAAACTCTGAACAGAACAACAACTAGTAGCAGAAATGAGGCAGTAATGAAAAATCTCACAACAGCAGCAACAAAAGCCCTGGGCCAGACAGATTGACAGCCATATTCTGCCACAGCTACAAAGAACTGGCAATTATTTTAGAGTAATTATCCCTGAACATTGAGAAGGAGGGAATCTTCCCTGATTCATTCTGTGAGACCAGTATCACCTTGATACCAAAGCCGGGAAAGGACAAAACAAAAAAGATAACTCTAAACTAATCTCCTTTGTAAATATTGATGCCAAAATTCTCAACGAGATACTAGCAAACTGAATTCAGCAGCACATCCACATGATAATTCACCATGATCAAGTGGATTTCATCTCTGGGATGCAAGTGTGATTCAACACACATGAATCAATACACATGATTTACCACATGAACAGAAGCAAAAACAAAGACCGTATTATCATCTAAATAGATGCAGAAAAAGCATTCAGTAAAATTCAGCACCCTTTCATGATGAAAACCCCCAACAAAGAGGACATGGAAGGAACATACCTCAAAATTATAGAAGCCATATATGATAAATTCACAGCCAGCATCATATGTACGTACTGAACGGGGGAAAGGGAACACATTTTCCCTAAGGACAAGAACAAACAAGGGTGCCCACTGTCACCACTTCTATTTAAAATAGTACTGGAAGTACTAACCAGAGCAACCAGGCAAGAGAAAGAAATAAAGGGCATTCAGATTAGGAAAGAGGAGGCTGAAATATCCCTGTATGCCAATGATGCCATCCGTGTCAGAAAACCCCAAGATTCCATTGAAAGATGCCTAGAATTGATAAACAAATTCAGCAAAGTCTCAGGTTACAAAACCAAAGGACAAAAATAAGTAGCATTTCTATACACTACTAGCATCAAACAGAAAATCAAATCGGGATTCAATACCATTTACAATAGCTATGAAGAAAGTTAATTACTTAGGGATATATTTATGATCTCTATAAGTAGAACCATAAATCCTTGATGAAAGAAATCATATGTGACACAAAGAAATGGAAAAACAGCCATGCTCATGGATTGGTAGAATCAACATCATTAAAATGTCTATTCTCCCAAAAGTGATTTACAAATTCAATGTAATTCCCATTAAAATGTAAAACCTTAGTTCACAGATTTTCAAAAAACAATCCTAAGCGTCTTTTGGAACAAAAAAAAAAAAAGCCCCAATAGTCAAAATAATCTTAAGCAAAAAGAATAATCCCAGAGGCTTCACATTACCTGTCTTCAAATTATACCGCGAGGGTACAGGCACCAGAACAGCAAGGTTCTAGTATAAATTAGAGACAGAAACCAGTGAATGGGATAGATAATCAATGAATAAAATCACATAGCAATGGCAAACTGAGTTTTGACAAGGCAGATAAAAATATATTCTGGGGAAAGGCAGCTCTGTTTCATAAATGGTGCTGGGAAAACCGAAGAGCCACATGCAAAAGAGCCAAGGAAGGATGCCCATATCTTGCCATATACAACAATTAACTCAAGATGGATTGACGACGTAAGTGTAGGGCATGAAACCATAAATTGTATAGAAGAAAACATAGGAAAAACTCTTGAGACAGAGGTCCAGGCAAATAACTTATGTCTAAAATTCTAAAGGCAAATACAGCAGCAACAAAAAGAAAGGAGATAAGTCATAATGCTCTGTACAGCAAAGGAATAATTGACAGAGTAAACAGGCAACCTACAGGGTAAGAGAAAAGATCTGCAATTATCAGACACAAAACGAATTTTCAGAATGTACAAATAACTCAAACAAAAAGGCAAGATAAAAACAATCCCAAATCTCATCAAAAAGTAGATAAAAACACAAACAGAATTTTTTCAAAAGAAGCCTGCAGAATGGCCAACAGACATAGGAAAAAAGTGTTCAATATCACTAATCGTCAGGGAAATACAAATTAAAACCACAGTGATGTATCAGCTTACCTCTTTCGGAATGGCCATTATTACAAAGTCAAAAACACAACAGATGCTGGCCTGCACACAGAGAAAAAGGTATGCTTATGCCCTCTTGCTGGAACTGCAAATTGGACTAAACTCTATGGAAAATAGTATGGAGATTCTTCAAAGACCTAAAAATAAACCTACTATTCAATCCAGAATCCCACTTCTGGGATCTATCCAAAAGAAATTATTTTATCAAAAAGGCACCTGAACTCACATGTTTATTCACAGCACAATTCGCCGTTGTAAAGATAGGAAATCAGCCTAAGTGCCCATCAGTACATGAGTGGATGAAGAAAATGTGGTGTACATATATTTTATGTGCCATAGAGTACTACTCAGCCATAAAAAGGAAGGCATTTTGCAATGCATCTGCAACAACTTGGGTGGGACTGGAGACCCTTATCTTAAGTAAAATATCTCTGGAACGGAAATACAAACACCACTTGCTTTCACTACAAAGTGGGAGCTAAATGGTGTGTGCACATGGGCACAAAGAGAAGTAAAAAGGACATTGAAAACCTTAGAAGGGGGAAGGGTGGAAAGGCCATAAGGATAAAAACTTGTCTACCAGGTCCAATGCACACCCTCCTGATGACAGGCACAGTGAAAGCTCTGCCTTCAGCATTATTGATTGTATCCACACAACAAAAACTTTTGTACCTCCGTAATACCTTGGAAGATAAAAGTTGGCTGAGGCACATTATCAAGGTGGACTACTAACCAGATGTCATGAAAACGTAGTTTTATAATAGTACTTTTCAAGCCTTTCCTTTTAGATCATCTCTTCATCCCATACTGACTACCTTCAAAAACACAGGTGATTAAGGAAAGAAGTATAGATGTACAATAGAATTAGAGTAGAAAATATCAACATGATATATAAGTGGCTAGTATGCTATGATGTGATGCTAAGGGATTGTGTCTTCATGACTTCATATATTCATATTATATCCTAAAACTTTGAATGGCTTTTTAAAAAATCCAAATATAATTTTTAATTATTTACATATTTATTAGAAATTACCATCTCTACATATACCTTATAGAGTGTTGGCATGAAAATTATATGAACTATTGAGCTGTTTTTCAAATTAGAGGAACTTAGCCAAAAATGACCTGCAAGCTTTGATAAATCACAGTGACGTCCAGAGGAGTAGACCTTTTCCCTGTGAAACGAAGATGAAACTGAGTCGAATCAAGTTGACAAACTTTCTTCAATAGTGTGCTGGTAGTGATCTTTTCATTGTAAGATACCACATTTTTGCAAAGGGAATTATATTCATAACTGATGTGTAATTCAGAATATCTGTGATTTTCAATCAACTGGCCATAGAAAATATGCATTATAGGCTGTAAAATCACCAACAAGTACTGGTATATATTTTGTGTTTTGTGTGGGTTCTTAGGTGATCTTTTTGCACAGATCAGACCTTTTCGTGTGTATGAGTGCATGCAGAAACTCTGCCAGAATAGACACCCAATCTTTAAGGTATATGATGTAATTGTAGACTTCTAACCTATAATTATGGCCTGCTGGCCTTGTTGGTCTTAAAAGTTAGTTGTTGGTCTTGAATGAATGCAACAAGAAAACTAAGTTTGCTTTTTGTAATAGATGAAGAGGAAACAGAATTATAGGGTAGCATTGAATTGTAGAAATGTCTAAAAGACTAGGTGTTCCTCATGCAGTAATGAGAATTCTTGATTTTTCTACCTATCTACTGGCTGAAAAGCCCAAAAGGAATTTTTTCAATAATGTTGAACAACAGCCAGGACCAAATCACTAAAAGATGCAAAGTTGTTATCATTATTTAATTTTTAAGCTTATTTAGATGCAATGGCCATTGGTTTTTCCAAATCTTTCAATGACTCCCTATAGTATGTGGGAGAAAGTGAAGGCACCTAATTTTTGCCCTCACCATCACCCATAACTGATTTTAACACTCTCTTTACTACATTTTCTATTACTGTAGTTTTCAAATCAGATCTCTTCATGGACAACATTACTTGGTTACCGTTCTCACCCCTGTCATATTCATTTGTGGATTTTTACAGTGTATCTGTTTTATTTATGTCACTACCTGATTTGAAGAGAATTCAAGTAGCCAAGTATCCATAAGGAATATTGCTGTTCCTGTGTAGTGCCACATCAGAGGATGGCTTGCAGCCTCACCAAGTAATAGTGTGAGAAAAATGTGGGTGTGGCCAATCCATCTCTGAGTGATGGCCATTTTGGGGGAATTGGATTGGCTAATCCAATCAGTCTAAAAGCATGTGCTCCTTAATTGGGTTGTCTTATTCAAAAGCATGGGTTTAATTTGAAATAGAATTATCTGATGTTTCTGTGCCATTGATTTATTGATAATGTAGGTAGCTATTATTTTTCAGTGTTTTTGAGAAATATGCAAACTTAATGAAGGAAATATAAACAATCCTGTAGTTTTAAAAGATGACATTTTCCATAGTGTTTCACTTATTTTCTTTTAATTTTGAGATCACATTTTTAAAATATATTAAAAAGGAAAAAGCATTTTTCTAAACTAGATCACGAAAGAAGATTCTAAGTAAAATAGCTATGAGAATAAGAGAAATCATGACATTAAAATAACATGTAATCTTAAAAGAGTCCTAAAGTCATTTTGATTTCTTTAAGCATAGAGAATTTCGGTAACAGTAGTTCAGATTTGCAGTTGGATATAATAAATCAGCATCCTTTATAAAACTAAATGAAAACCCTGGACCCTAAAAGATATAATCAATATATATGTGATGATGTGGTATATATGATATAGTTATTATTTTCTTCTTCTCAGCTTGGAATTCAATATAAAAGAAATGCTTCAATGCTTTGGTTTAAATCATATTTGATCCAACATTGAAAAACATATTGTTTTAGATTTCTTAATAAAAATGCATCTCTGAATTAAATTATAACTACTGCAAAAAGACACTTGGAGTTTACCTTTGATCATATCCTTTGCACATTTTAGACTAAAGTATTTTCAGATTTTAGTGTCTACCCGGTTTTGGCTATCTAAGCTGCTCTAAGTAGCCTTAGGACCCCTGAAGGCACACCCCACACACTTATGCTGTGTGACCTCAGGTCACAAGTAATGGCTGCTAGCTAATTGATTGAGAAAGGGTTGTCTGGCTGGGCCTCTCTGCGTCCACCCTTTACATTCCTAAGTTCTGTGAAAGAGGCACTAGCGGCTCAGCCTAGCAAGGAAGGAAAAAAGAGAGGAAGTTTTTCTGCGTTCTGATTACACTCTGAATTCCCTTGTAGTGAGCTTACCTCTCTCCACCCACTTCTTTCCAAGAACTCCTTAACTTGAGGGAGAACAACTTAAAGCTCGATCCTGCAGCGTTACCTGCAAAGTGATTTGAGTATTCATTGAACTGAAAGAACAAATCACCTACTTCAGGCGGTGGGAAGCGTATGGAAATTATATCAGAACTTCAGCAAAGTGCACAGCTGCCTAATACAGAAACCCCGGCACTCAGATTGACAGGCAAATAAGCCAGCTTGTGGAAGGGGCCTCTGGGTGGCAGCTCTGGGCTTTGGGGTGTTGGACAACTATAGGCAAAACTGAAATGGAACAGGGACAGCACATAGCACATTTTCACTCTGCGCAACTGTTGCTTTCTCTTGGTGAGTGCAGATTTAAGATGTTATTTCAAATATATACTGTCTGTGTCGTGAACCAAGTTAGGAAGGTTGTTGTGCTTTGAGGGAAATTATAGCCGGAGCATTTCTCAGAAGTACTTAGAAGATAGAGTTTGCTGCTGCTTGATTTCCCATTAAGCTTGGCGATGTGAACAGAAAAATATAACATTCGTATTGTACTGTGTTTCCCTTTTCTTAATATTGTCCTTTTGCTTAAATCATGCTTCTCTTCAACCTGAATCAATATTGTTTTAGGCAAATCGTGTGTGGAATAGTTCAAGGGACAACGATGTGACAGAATATATGTAAACATTGCATTTAGTTCGACTTTGTGTCACGTATTCATGGCTTTATGTTTTGCCGCCTTATCTCAGGAATATATAACCCGGGTCGGTATGAAAAGAGCTTTGTGTGAGAATTCCTGGCTAGTTGAAGGGTCAGGGCCTGTGTGTTATCTGACCGCCAGCAAGACTCACTGGTGTGTTCTCTTATTTTTAACCTAAAATAGGAAAAAAAGTGCATCTTTGCATATTAAAAAGTAAGTGTGTTTTGATTCCAACAGCTCCCTTCTGGTAGTTGGTGTGTGTTATTCCTGGCAAAGGATTGTTTAAACTTCTTTTGAGAAGCAGCATGCAAACTTCCTTTGTTTCTTTTTGCCTTGTTTGCTCATATTTCATTGAAACTTTAAACATTTTTTTTTAAATCATCTTGAAATAATACAGAGTAGTTTTATTTCAGTACAAACATTTTAGAAGTTAGTAGGCTTATGTTTTCCGGGGGAAAAAAAAAAGTTAGAGTGTAAATTGTGCTTAATTCCTAGTTTAGTCATACTTATGATTCTATTTTAAATGTGCTTCTTTTTGAAACAAAAAAATCAGAGCCTATAAAGAGTATTCTATAAATGTTAGTAGAATGGAAATGTTGTTCTTCTGCAGTACCCGCATATTTGATATTATCACTTTAATAAGTGCCAGAATGTTGTTGCTGTTGTTGACTTTGTTTACAAAGCAATTTTAACACTAAGGTGACTGCGTTAGATGTTACCAAATGAGACAAAATGAAAAATATGTCTTCCACACTGCTGATTTGATGAAAGATGGGGGTCTGTGTTGTAATTGTGTGTTTCACATTTATTTAAACTTTTCAAAGAGCAGTCGTGCAATACAAATTTTTTATACTCATTTTAAACAGAGGATTTACTAGAGTAGCCTCCTAGGTTTCCAGATTTACACCTTCTGGTGGGTAAAGTAAATTAATAAACTGAAAAAATACGTTGGAGTAACTGTGAAGCTATTAAACTTTACAAAAGGAGGAAAGCTTTTAAGGAAGAAAGACTATGCTTTCAGTTATAAGGCAATTGTAAAGCATTACTTAGCTCCATTTTTGCAAAGATTTAAAGAAACATCAACTGTTGCAGAACCAAGTAATAGTCTTGATTTTCATACAAAAACTATATATAAAAAGATAATTATCTTAGATCTAGTTCTATGATTCGATACATGCTTCCTTCAACAATTACAAAATGTGAGTGACAAATCCTTTTCTAAGAGAACAAGTTCATTATGTTCCCGTCACCTGTTACATTCATTCTTTCTTGCTCACATACACAGTTCCTAGCTGTTTATTAGCGCTGCAGAAAAGTGAAAACCTTTCTTTATTTGAGAGAAACTATTGGCGATTTCATCTGCATGAAACTTAGAGCTTTTAAAAATTTTATTCTTATCAAAATCAACCAAAATGTTTTTTAAAAGATCATTTGTTATCACCTTAATATGAAGAGTTGAAAAGGGACTTATGAATTGCTTTGGTTTTTCTTTTAGTATGTCTAGGTAAACAAAGTTAAGTTGTGGCTGAAGATTTATGAAATGTTCTGCCAAGAGATAAGCCTTCAGAAAATTTCTCTCTTTAGTATCAAGATTGAAAAAAAAAATCTTTTACCTTTTTCCTATCTCCTCCAAACCAATCCAGAGGCCAAAATTAAAGGAAACTTCATTATTTTTGGGGGGTTTAAAGTCTAACCACAACTCAGGAAGTTACCATGCTTTGGAGAATGGCTACAAACGAATGGGTTTCCCCTAATGGAAGTACATAATTTGTAACGAACCAAAAATAAAAAATATCAACTGCTTACTTTTGTTAAAATTTAATTTTAAACCACTATCTTTGTCTTATCTGTTCATATGTATTTATTGATTGGTTGCCAAGATGAAGGCATCTTGTACAAACTGAACCAAAACATTATTTTATTACCATGATTTTAAGAAGATATGTGTTTTCTTATATGAAGTTAATTTTTCACAGAAATTTTAATTATGTGTTAACAGGTAACAGTGGATAAACATTCACAAATTAATATATGGTGACCAGTCTTACCTGTATATAAAATACATATTCACCTACAAACATAAACCTTGTGCTTATGCTCTAACCTCTTGAGCCACTGTCTTTTCCTTTTGTTCCCATAATTGTTTTTAAAGAAACATATGTATTAACTAATCTAGGAAAAGAGGGTCTTCCGACAAGAGTTCTAAATAAAAGGAGAGAGAAAGCTCTCACCAATGACGTGAAGAGCAATACCAAGCACTTGTTATAAAATATATGCTGAATGGCTGTTCATTGCTTTTCATATGTATTTGTCCCCATATTAGTGATAATTGTCCTTCCCCTGTATGTCAGACAGTGATGTTGATGTGTGTGTGGAAATCTGTGTGTGTCTGTCCTTATGAGTTCACACAGGGATGATAGAATAGCCTGGACATTCGCCAAGGTTATGACACGCTATGATTTACTTCTTTAATTCTCATGGTCACTGAATTTCAGGTTCTTTTTGTATCCTTGTAGCTGTAGAGACCTCTTGCAGTGAAATTGTGCCTTCTCTAGGACAAATATATATTAACTATATTCTTGTTTCAATTGCCTTGATATACATCATTATAAAGATGTTTTATTCCATCAAAATACAGGGCGGAAGTTAAAGGGTTTGATTCCTTCCATCTTCCCAGACAAACCGTGGGTCCTCAAACTTCTTTTCAAGGGAGTGTCAGTGTAGTTTTCTTAATTCTCCTTACTGGGAGGAAAGCAAAAAAGTTGTTTGTCCTTCTAGACACTTTGATGTTGAGACTCCTACCTGTGTTAATTTACAGAAAACTTACAAGTTTTCTTTTCAATTTTTCTCTTTTAATATTAGTTTTATGTTCTTTCTATGGACGAGAAAGTAGATGCTTGTTAAAGTTTCATGATATATCAGCCATTTTTCTTAAATTCTCTTTCATACAGTTTTATATATCTGTCTGTGCTGCACTATTGGTGAAATTACTCACAGATATCCTCCAATTTAATAATTCTTTTTTTGACTATGTCCATTCCAGAATTTATTTTTAACTCTACTGTTCTTTTCTGGAAATTCTAATGGATTGATTTTTCTTATAATCACTCTTACTAGACCATTTCTACTTAAAATCCTGCACATTATATAAATATTATTTCTTACTTTGCCTCTTTAAAGGATCATAGCAGACCTGTTTTAAAATCATTCTGAAATGCTGTATTATTTTCATGTCCTCTGGAGTGACTTTATTGACTGGAGCTTTATTTATTTATTTCGGGGGAGTACTTTTTTATGATATTCTCTCATGTCTTGGAATTTTGGTGGTATGGAGTTCTTTAATTCTCTCTCCCATTGCTAGTCCCCCCACCCCCGCCAGCAATCCAAGAGTCCAAGTGTGGGCACTGCGTCCTCCCCATCCCTACGTCAGAATCTCTGATACTGGGGATATCACAAGTCTAGTTGCTAAGTCAAAGAGCAATCTGACCCAGGTTCTAATTGTGAAATTGTGGCTTCTTGCTCTGGTCTCCTTAATAAATGCCTCTAGGGGAGAAGAGATGATAGTTATTCAGATTCCGATTATCCTAACCTCAGGTAGGATCAGTAATGCTGACACTGGCTATGACTCCCTGTGGGCCAAGTGTGGCATCCCAGTTGCCTTGCAGATACGGGGAATTGAACCCCACTCATGTTCAAAGACCTGTTGGTGCACTGTACCTTGTGTTTATGTCCTGTCTCTGCTCTGTTTATTATGTTTGTTGAGGATCACTTTCCTTTCATATTATCTCTTTTTGAATTTAGCTATTTTTGTTATATATTTGGAACAAAGGCAAAGGGCTCAAGCCATATTCTTGCAACACTATCTCGACAAGAGTTTTCTAAACCATAGGCTTTGTGATCAGAAAGCCTGAATTCGAATGTGACTCATTTATGAACCATGTGTTACTACCTCAAGCAAAGCCCCAAAGCTCCTGTTTCCCATGGAAATTTTTCAAGGTGATGCCTATCTTGTAGAACTGTATTGAGTGAGGTGATAGGTAGAAAGAAGTTAGCCCTGTGTTTAATATGCTGAGTGTACAAATTCTGGGAGTGAGGGAAAAGAATGAAAAACCAAAATAAAAGGACCTATGACAAATTATGTAATGAATAAATAGTAATTGGAGTACCAGATAGGTTTGTATTCTGAGTCAATGTAACATTATCTTTTTTTTTTTTTTTTTTTATAGAGACAGTCTCACTTTATCACCCTCGGTAGAGTTACATGGCATCACAGCTCACAGCAACCTCCAACTCCTAGGCTTAGGCGATTTTCTTGCCTCAGCCTCCCGAATGGCTGGGACTACAGGAGCCCACCACAACACCCAGTTATATTTTTGTTGTTGTTGTTGCAGTTTGGCTGGCGCTGGGTCTGAACATGCCATCCTCGGTATATGGGGCCGGCGTCCCACTCACTGAGCCACAGGCGCTGCCCACCATTATCATTTTTTATACTTAAAGCAAATTTCTAAAGAAGAATGTTAAGTGCATGTGTTTCCATAGGTGGATCAAAGTTCCACTGCACGTTCCCTATACCTTAGTGAATATAAGTACACATAATTCAGGTAATCTCAATAAAATAGAAAACATTCTTAAATATCATCCTTTAGGTATAATAATTCTAAATGCATGTTACTTAAGAAGAAGAGTAGAGATAAGTGTCACCATAAGGTGCTTTTGTGTTGCTAAATAGCAATAATCATTATCCAGGGATGGGTTTCTGAAATAGTGAAAAAAGGGAGTGAGAGTTTCTTTTGTAAGTGTTCCATATACTCTTGTTTTGTAGCTTTGTAGCTAATTTGTATTAGTATCTTCTAAAAACATTTGTGTTATAGCTCAGAATTCAAACTTACAGCATCAGCAGAAGACTTGTTTGAGTGGGAAATGAGGTTCATAAAATAAAAACATTTGAAAAGGAAACAAGATGAAAATGAATAAGCAGGACTAGCACCTTGGATTGTTTCAGAGTTCGAGAAATAAAGACAGGTTTCTAAAAAACCATCTTAGTCAATTTTCCATTGTAATAACAGAATACCACAATTGGGTAAATTATAAGCAATGGAAATTTACTTGGCTCATGCTTCTGGAGGCTGGGAAGGGCAAGAGCATGGCATCAGTGGAAGGTGGTAGCAAGCTCATGAGACAGACAACCCACACTTATAATAACTGACCCAATCTAGCAATAACAACATTAATCCATTCATAGGGGCTGTGCAGTCATGACACAGTCACCTCTTATTAAGTCTCACTTCTTGATACTGTTACAATGGCAGTTAATTTTTCAACACATGAATCTTGTGGGCCTTCTTCAAACAATAGCAGAAACTATGGTCAATATGTCTTTCGGTAAATTTATTTATAAAAAATATTGTCTTCTTCTTCTTATCGTTGTGTTTCCTTCAACCCCATGAGCTTCTTTTGTTTATTTCTGAACATAGCTATTTCTAATCTTTTCACTAGTCACATCTACACATTTTTCACAATATGACTAACTTTATTGTGAGCCACTTTGGAGTTCTATCACTTGAGGACAAAGAAATTGGGTTGTGTATCGAAAACTCCTATCTGTCATTCATTACTCCTGCACCCATTAAATCTAGAATTCCAGCCTACCCCAAGGCAGTCCTACCATATTTTTGGCTATAGAATACCCTGAACAGAGAGGAACAGATGCCTGCAGTAAAACACCCTGGATGTGTAAGGGAAATATGAATGTCAAGCGTATATGAGCATGACCAGAGAATCTGCATTGTATGTTTAGGTGACATTTATGTCCAGGTATTTGTTATTTTAAACAATGTTGTAAAGAACACATTGTGTATGTATTTATTTTTCCCAGGGTCTATCCAAAACTCTTAATTTATGCGTTATGAGAGATTCTTTTAATCATTTCAGCTTTTACCTTTTTATATAAGTATTCATGGTTTCTATTACTTTGTTTATTCATGGATAACTTCAAAACATATCTAATTTAGACCTTTTCAGGTTTTGTTATGGTCATTGTTATTTGTTTGTTTCCAGCAAGCCCATTTTCTATATTATTCATTTTTCTATGGAACACTATTTATTACTTGTTACTATTTCCTCTAGGCCTAGGGGCACAAATGGGTCTGTATGATTTTCTTCTGGCCTTTCAAGTTTGCTTCTTTTATCCTTGTTTGGCTTCTCTTAACTTTGTTTCTGGAAGGTCTAGCTGATTTTTGCATTCACATCATTATTTGTTACTTTGAAGTGAAAATCCTGTTTGCCCACAGCTCTCTCAAAAATCTTTCTTTCTTTACTTGCATCACCTCTTCTTGGTACTTTAAAATTCTCTGACACTGTTCTTTACGGTTGATACATTGCCTTCAGCAGAAATTTCACTCTGCTTTTTATAAAATATCCCTCTCAACAAAGAAGAGGTAAACATTTTAAGTCTTGAAACTGAATATGGTATTCTTTGATATAGGTCTTTTCTATGTTAACTTTTGATATAAGATAGCTACTGATAATTGGCTTTCTTATTATTCTCATCTTCTCAATCAATATCATCTTGTCAGTCACATGTAAATTAGAAAGATTAAATTTTATACATTCTTGAAGGGAGGATATCACCAAACAATTTAGCATGATATTTATAATCAGTAGTCATTTGTACTATTTACATACCCAAAACCACATATGTAAGGTGTCATAGGAATATGGTCCAAATTACCTGGGTTTAAGCCACTGTAATCAACATTTAGGATTCTTTTTTTCTGTGGATAAAAGAAAAAAAGATCAACGTTCAGTAAATTTTATTAACCTTTTAATATGGCTACACCATTAGCAAATAAATTTAATTCTTTCTTGGGTGATTTGAAATGATCAGTTATAAATAGAAATTTTGAAAAGCAATATTGATAATATAAAATATACATACGCACACAAAGATTAATAGATATAGATGATATGAGATATATACACTTCATACATTATGGAATGAATATTCCATATTTCATGTGCATAAGTTGCTGAAATATTTTAAAGTAAATCAAGAGAAAATGAGTTCTGCAGTTTCAAAATTCCAGGATATACCATTAAGAAGGAGGAACCAGAATATTCCTTGGAACTCTTATGTTAGAGATCATTAATGAATCATGCAATTTTAAAATATTAATCTTTTTAAGAAAATGTTGGTAGACTAACTTTCTTTAATGCTTTTAAAGCCAGTGGACCAGTATTTTAGTATATTTGGGAACTTCTAGTCATTATTTTAGAATATTTGGGAACTTCTAGACATACATGTAGGTCATGCACAAGTGGGGAATCTGGCCTTCTGATGTAAAGATTGTTCTTTTTTAAGCTCCAAAGGAGACAAATAAAGCTTCATCTGATTTTAAGAAATGAGCTTGCACTCATTTTAATAAAAGGATTTGTTCTGTAAAATTTGGAACCAGGTGAAGATCACAGTCAAGGATCAGAAGGGCACATGTGACCCCAAGACTGCAGGTTCCCCACACCAGATTGGGATTAGCCTATGTTCATGCTTTCTGTGTTTTAGGATGGGGAATGATGCACATTTCCTATCAGCAATCTGGAACTTATTACCTCCCTTGTCATTTTCCAACCACTCTGGCAGGTTCTCTGAGATCTAGAAAGAGTGATCTGACATAACTTCTACTCACCTGCAGTTGAGTAACATTCGGGAGAATTAACTAAGAGCTCTCTCTTCACCGTTTATAGACAGGGCAGGATATAAATAGACTGGATCAGAGTATAAACTGTTACAAAATGGATATTCTAGAAGTGCAAATCAGGGCAGGAACATTCTGGATGTATGTGAGAGCAGTGTATATGTGAGATTGTAAGAGCGTAACACCTGCTTGCCTTTGAGTGATAAGGAAGAAATGGAAGGGTAGGTATTTGAAAGGTTAGCCGAGTGGATTCAGTGGCAAGTCAGAAAATCTGGAGTTCCGATTCCATGTAGGGAATCTCAGGACCGGGATAGCATCCAACTGGAGAAACTGTTAGATCTAAGGAGCAACATGGGAGAGGGTGCAGCACTGGAAACAGGAAGAGATGGCCACTGTCAGTCAATGGAGGGTCGTTCAAGTTGTGCCATCCAAAATTAAGACCTGAATAAATAGAAGTAAGACTTAGTTCTGAGGGATAAAATTGGAGGGAAATTGTGTGTCCCCTGTTATGTATTAATTGTGGGCCAGGGACCTGCCAGTTCGTAGACATTTTTGCCAAAGTGGTAAAAATTCTATTATAGAAATCTTAACTCTAGGAAAATATAAATTTCAAACACATAGCTGTAAATTCATTCCATGAGAAGATGGTCATGGAAATTTCATTAGAATGGGGAGCCTCACTTCCACATCGTGTGTACCGAGGGAGAGGAAACTGTCTACCTGGGGGAGGCATTTGCTCCTTTTCTCGAATTCTCTGCTAAGATTGATAGTCGACAATTTTCAGTCTCAACCAGTTCAAGGTGAAAGGCTACTGGTCTAGTGACTCACTGACTTCTCATTATTTCTAGGGATGGAAAAGGCAGTTTGGAAGATGAGTTGGTTTGGACCAGTGAGGAGGGCGGTTCCAACAATGACAGTTGGTGGTTAGTAGCCCTTATGGCACAGGTGAAGAGGATGGGTTCATCTGATACAGGAGAACTCATGATGGAGATGGTTTTGGAAATGAGATTATTCTATGAATGGAAAAGAAGGATAGATGTGAAAATAAAATTTCTAAAGAAGATAATACTTTGGTCTTCCACTAAAAATGGCCAGATGAGCTGCGTAACTCTGAGAAACAGAGACAGGAAAGAAGCTGGTGATAGTCCACATAGACAAATGAGGAGAGCTCAGTTCGGGAAATAATACGTTTGTGAGGAGTAGTAAGAAAACCACCAGGCAGGTCCCTCCAGCAGGTGGCAACAGTGACGGAGAGAGGTCAGACCTGGATATTATTGCTTCAATAAGCATGGCTTGGCTGGGTGCAGTGGCTCACACCTTTAATCTTAGCAGTCCAGGAGGCTAGAGA